>PVKE010028913.1:0-20602 GCA_004027555.1 Craseonycteris thonglongyai
GTCTTCAGTGCATAGTTATTTCTATTTTACTTTTTGACAGATAGAGAGAGAGACAGAGACAGAGACAGTCAGAGAACCAAACTGTGGGAACTCCCCAGTTCAGCATGTGGGTCCTGCCTGGGCCGGAGCCGGGATTCGATCCTCGGTCCTCATGGCCTCAAAGCGAGCGCTCAACCCGCTGAGCCGTCCCGGCTTTCCCTTCTTTTTAACTTTAGGGCGCTTGAGTGGATACAAAAACACAAATAAATAAATAAATAAATATAAGAGTCAGTCACTGAAGTCAACGAGGAAGGTGAGGGTGAAAGGACAGTGTGCCAGAGGAAGAATTTATTGAGTGATGCTCCCAAAGCGATTGCAGCAAGAGAAAGTGTTGACCATACTTAGGAAAGTAGACTAGTTGTATTTTGGATACATTTTTATTTATAAAGCTGAAGCAAAAATGCTAACTTTTAGGCTGCTGTGCCCAGCTATCCAGCATCCCTTGGACATGTGCTTTTTAAAAAAAAAAAAATTTATTGTTTTCAGAGAAGATTAGAGAGAGAGAGAGAAGGGGGGGGGGAGGGGAAGGTCCAGAGTAATCTCCATAGTTGTACATCATTAGTTGTGACACAGGTGGATATGGGGCCGCACGGGGCAGGATTTGAACTGGGGACCTCCTGCATGGGAGTCAAGAACCTTCACTACAGGGCTCAGTGGTGAACAGTTGCACCCCTGTTCAGCATATGGGTTTGCACGGGCCAGGGCTGGGATTCAATCCCTTGACCTCATGGTTGCAAGGTAAGCACGTGCTCAATCACTGAGCTATCCCAGCATCCCTTGGATGTGTGCTTTTAAATTATCAGAGGTATTTCCGCATAATGGAACAAAGCAATGAACAGTATTTAGTCCGTGAGAAGTGGACTTTTTGTTTTGTTTCTTTATTTTACCTTTTAAAAAATCTGATTGAAAGCCTTGTGACTTTCTGGATGAAAAGAATGGTTTCCACTATAAATCCAGTCATTTTCAATTGAGTCAAAGAAACCTAATCAGGCCAACAGCACCTCATGACCATTAGTATTATATTAAAAACTACTGATAGATGTAAACGTGTGATTGGCTGACAAACTGTTTTCCTTGGTCAGGATGAAACCGGCCCTTGAAATGCTTGTTCCATTGACTCTGGAAAAAGCCAGGAACCTGAAAGTGTCCTTTGCCTCCAAATCAAGTTTTCCACCTTCTGCTCCACCATGATTTTTTTCCCTCTTAAAATGGGAGATGATAGAAGATTAGAGATAATCCTCTGTCTAGCTTTGCGTTGGCATGGGGTCTGTCTTCCTCAGTACATCTTCCTCACCTTTCCTCATCACTAGGACAATATGTCCCATCTTCAGTAGAGAAGATCATGAGGTCATCCAAAGTGGGTCTCCTGGGCTTTACATTTGTATGGAGGTGGGTCAGAGCTTGGAACTAATTTCACATCACAGGTGCAGGTGCAGGAGAGAGAAGCCACTCTGACATCTGAGTGGCGTTTTCCACCCTGCCTTTTGCTCCGCCCTCCAGTAAACTCTTTTCCGAGCTTGGAGAACACATTTCTCCCTCCTTCAGAAGCAGGGGAGTGGTTAAGGTACTTTGCAGGGCTTAAAACTGCATGCAAAATATACAGCCCAGGAATCTTGGGATTTGAAAAGAAAGAAAAGTGCTAAGCGAATAGCTGTATAACTTTGGGGCGAAGAGGAACGAATGCTCACTCTCAGAATTAAACATGCAAAAAATAGAATTATGCTGTTTGCATAGATGAAAGTGAGATGTGTACAGGGGATGATACAGGGTGGACAGTGACCCTTTTGTGTGTTTTGTATCCACTCAAGTGCCATAGAGGAACAGAACGAATAGGATGGGTGAATATATAGAAAGAGATGGATGTTAAGGAGTTGGTTTACTTCTTCATGAAGGTTGGTCAGGATGGGCCAGCAGGCTGGAGACTCGGGGAAGAGCCCCTGAGGCAGTTCAAGTCCAAAGGCTGTCTGCTGGTGGAACTGTCTCCCGCTCAGGGGCGGTCTCAGTGTTCTGTTCTCTGAGACCTTCAGCCCCCTGGATGAGCCATCTGTGTTACTCAAAGTTCCCGGTTTAAATGAGAATCTTATCCGAAAACACCTTCGCAGATACGTACAGAATAGTGTTTGACCACATGTCTGGGCACTGTGGCCCAGCCATGTTGACACATAGAATGATCCGTCACAACTTGGGGAGAATGGCATTGGCCATGACTCTTGACAACAGAGTGAGTTCCAGGGGACAGACGTCTCAGCTGTTTCTCCTCCATAGAGTATTGATGACTTGACTTCAAATGAGTGTTGATCCAGGAGACTGTTGGCCCTCAGAAAAGTCTCCTTTCAAAGGTAGGTTAGGCAGCTATTTTCATCTGGGTGCCTGTGTTTGAAACATACCTGCGATTAATAGGTTTGCATTTTCAAAACAAGGACTAATGGAACATAGGATCTCAGTTCCCTCATTCATTTGTACTCTCGGGTTCTCTATCTCAGCTTGCCGCTTAAAAACAAGCCACCTTCTGTTATTTGGATGTAGTCAGAAAAGTGAGTGTGTTCTGTCTAATGTTTGAGCAAGAGGGGAATTTTTTACTCCAGCTGATAACTTCCTGTTAGTCATTGATGAACCTGAAGAGCCCTTCCAGATTGTTCCTGAACATGTGAATTGGTCTCAGTAAAATTAGAGAGAAAAGAACAATTTACATAAAAGTAAAAATGCTCGTATTCATCCTGATTTTTCGAATGAAGTTACCAGATTGATTTCCTTTGCTTTGCTCACTGAATTCTTGTCATCCCTTTTATTGTATTTTGATGGTTGTCTCATTAAAGAGATTGCCCCATTTTAACCAGGACATTGAAAATCTGTAGTATTAGGTTTAATAATATAGCACAGTTATTTTACTCAAACATTAAACAGTTCCCCCACTGAATTTTTTTTAGACACAGACACTCAGAGTTTATCTTTCCAATACAATACAGGAAAAAATGGGACTATTGGCAATTTGATGTAAAAAAACCCTCAGCATTGAATGCAGCTTTGTCTATTTTCTTGATCTGGTTCCTCTGAAGCAGAGGTTTAAAAAGAAAAGGAAGAAACCCTATAGCTACCTTTGAAAATACTTGGGGAAAAAATTGCTCAGAGCACATGCTATTTGATGAAAATCTACCCATCGCTCTTCTTTGCTTTTTGAATTTGTGGCATATCTGTGCTTCCTTTCAAATGAGTACAGTTAGACCTGAATGCTGTTCACTGGATCCGAAGGATGAAGCGCTCCTTACTACCGTCGTCTGCCTTTCTTTGCTGGTTTATGTCACTCGCCCTTCAGTGCATTGTGGTATGTGGGCGGTGGGTAAGACAGTAATGCCGTTACGTGCTATTGGCTTAATGATGCCGTTGCGTGAAAACGTTAAAGCCCATCATAGCTTCAGGTCGGGTTCAGAAGTTCACGTGCAGTACCAGGCATTTGACGACCGAATCAGAGCCTGCGCTCAGCCAAAATAATGCCCCATACGTCAAGTCTGGTCTCGGGCGAGAGCTGCTGGAAGCTGCTCATTTATCTAAGCCAAGCATTGATACCGGAGCTTGGAGGAACGTGAAATACCTTTTCTGAAAAACTAGAACGACTGTGCAAGTTGGTCGCCTTCTTCTATTTCGAGTATCATTACCAGGAGCAGACAGTACCCTCTATTAGCTTCGAGTCTGTCTCTGTGTGAGCTGAGGCAAGGATGTTTTATGAGTTAAGAATATGTGGCTTGAGGTCAGTGGAGTTTTTCATTCTTTAAGATTCTTCTTGTGGGCTAGACTGTGAGTGGTGACTGAGGTGTGGAAGCTCGCAGAAAGAAAACCAGCTTCAGGACAGCCACTTCCCTGCTTTCGCTCTTGCATTTCATAGGGCTGATTCACTTGACTCCTGCCACAAACATCCGTCAATGCGCAGATGTCCGCTACATGGAATGTTCCAGAAGAGCTGTGTAGCTGGAATCTCTCAATCCAGCATGGAGCCGAGATGGTCAAGTGTGGTTCATTCCAAAATCACCAGGTCCACCCCCACTAAATGGCGTAGGCGCTTTTTTGGGGGAGGTTAGGGGGAGGCTGCATGTTACTTTTCCCTGTTTCTTCTTTTCAAAGGGTTCCTAGCACCGACTCCAATGTCTCAAAAGAATGTTTTACAGATGAAAGAAAAGGACTTGAAAGTTGTGTGAAATGTAAGAACTCCCCAGGTTAGCTGGTCCCTCCCCTGCCATTCTTCTTGCTTTTTTTATAGTGTACAGTCAGCTCTTAAAGGACTTGAACAGTGCAAAGGGGAAATGAAATATGGTAGCCTTGACACCCACACGTTTCCTACTGCTTTTCTCGTGAGCATTCTGAGAAAGCAACTGAGTGTATGCCCACTGGAACCCTCCCCGGATGCCCTCCTGACGTTCCTCAAGCATCTGAACTGTGACTTCTGATTCGGCCATGGCTAGGGGTCATGACTATGGCTATTCTCAAACTTTTTGGATGAATTCCCATGCATTGTAGGACTTTGTAATTTGTAACGGACTCTCTTTACTGGCTCCTTGCAACGAGCAGCATCTCATCACCCCCGTTGTACAGATGTGGAAACTGAGGATGAAAGGCTCAGCCCCTTTCCCCAGCTGTTGCAGTTAGAAAACAACAAATCCTCGGTGCACCGGCTGGTCCTGTGCTTCCCCTGAAGTTCAGGTACCTCCTGCCTGCAGTGAGTGGACGCTGGTGGCTGGGAAAGGGAATGATTGGATAAGGTCCCAGGTCCTGGTGAGCTTGAGGTCTCCTGGGAGAGACGACAGACAAGTGACAGAGACAAGCATGTTAGGGGGCTGCACTAACTGCTACAAGAGCGGTTTAGAGACAGATTTGCTGCAGGAATTCCGCGTGGGTGAAGAGAGTGAAGGCCAGGGACCGTGGGAACACTGCAGGGAGGAAGCGAAGCTCGAGTTGGGTCTTAAAAGGAGGGTTTTACATAAGAGAGCGGGGGCGGTGTGAGCTGAGGGCTCATGGAAGCACCGATGTCTGGTGGTCAGGTGGAAAGGGAGCAGGCAATGCTGGTGGCCTCGCGTGCTGTGTAAAGGAAGTACCCGGAAACAGAAGGGCCAGAATGGGGCAGACCTTGCGAGCCTGAATCTGCACTTTATCCCTCAAACTGTATGACGACATTGGGGATTTTAAAGCAGCAGATTCAGGACTAGAGATTGGAGATCCCACACAGGGGCAGTATTACTGTGTATCTGTGTCGTCCGTCAAGATGGGAGTTGAAATGTGGGAGCGGGTGACCAAGTGTGCTGAAGGGAAAAAAGCAGCGGGACTTGTGTGTGTGTGTCAGGGAAGATGATGAAAGAGTGAGCCTATGAATTGATTGTCTAACCTACGACACCCTCTACCCCCCAACGCTAACTTGGTCAGGATACCAAGAAAACAGTCATCCCCTGGGACCATTGCAGACAAACCAGACCTGAGGTCATCCTGGTCACAGGCGATGCTGTTTTTGAGTTGGGGAAGCAGTGACATCATTGCCCAGGGAAGGAACCTCGCTGGTGGAAGGGCCAGTGGTCGTGGGCGTTAAGTTGTGATGTGAAGGTCGGATGTCAGGTGAAGAGTTCCAATGGAAAGTTGGAGATGCCCCGAAGTTGTCTCTCCATCCCTGTGATTCCCCTCGCCTTCCTCCATGACCCCAGACTGCAAGGGGACATTTCTCTTGGACAGCAGGAGAAGCACAAAGTGGTGGCTTCGTCCTGGCGTGGCCAGCGTGCTGCACCGTCATTCTTCGTTTTAGAAACTTGAGCCAGTGACACATCACTTCCACGCAGATACCAAGTGTTTATAAACATTTGTAATTTGGTATAGAGGCTTCGTACAGACTATACTTGGCGATGAAACCAATGTTTATGTCCTTGGGGACCAGGAACAAATGGTTTTAAAAGGGAGACATTGTTGGAACCTAGGACCTAGGACCATGAATGTCTTTTGTGAGCTGACTCCAGTCTCTTCGCAAGTGTGCTGCCTTTCAGATAGGATTTTCCTATTTTTATGAGACACGTGTAAATGAGTGTACTTGAGACAGTTACCCCAGTGTCATGCTGTAAGGAAAGGAAGGTCACTGATGGTGTGGGCTTTCCTGCTATTTCACGTGCAGTGACTCTGTTCGGCACCTGTCAGCTCCTAGTTTATCACGTGTCAGCTGTTAATGAAAGGTTATTTTCCTCAAGGGTGAAAAGTGTGAGAAAAATCTCTCTAAGGGGCACGTTTTGAACTTGCAGTGTGTATCTTTTACAGAAATTGAAGTCGCCTACACTTTGGAAGCACACACATGTTGCAGCACACACGTTGCAGCACACACGTCACAATGCACACACCGCAGTGCACACGTAGTGATGCACATGTGTTGTAGCACACGTGTTTGCGGTGCACACATGCAATGCACACATACATCTCAGTGCACATGTGTAGTGGTGCACTCATGTAGCAGTGCACATGTACTACGGCGCACACACATTACAGTGCACATGCATTGTGGCACACACATGTCACAGCACACATGTGATGCATATGTGCTGCGGTTCACATGCATTGCAGTGCACACATGTAGCAGTGCACACATTATGGTGCACACTGTTGCAGTGCATAGCTGTGATGCACACACACAGATTGTGGTGGAAATATATTGTAGTGCGCACCCATAGTGGTGCATGCATGTGATGCACACATGTTGTGGTGCACACACATTGCAGTGCACATATGTAGTGGTGCACACACGTTATGGTGCACACATGTCATGGTGCACACGTCATGGTGCACACGTCACAGTGCACACATTGTAAGGGAGGGAGTGTGGGGGAGTCCCTCACTGGAGACCCACATGCAGACGCGCCCATGGGCGTCTGCTGAAGTGTTCTGGGCCACAGCCATTTCCTTGCTGCGGATGAATAATGAATGAGCCGTGGGTGGAAGCTAATGGCTCCAGATAAAATCAGGAGCCCACTGCAGCATGGGTAATGTTCCTCTGCCGTCTCCATGGAGACTGCTATTTATCAAGAGACGCTAGTATTTCAGAAGACAGGGAGGAGGAGGAGGAGGAGGAGGAGGAAGCAACTTCTGCAGCTTTGGGGTCAGCTGCTGAGGAGTAGGCTGCCGGCCCCACAGATGGAGATGCAGTTCGACAGGCGACAGCCATCAGTGTGCAGTGGAGAAGCTCTGCGGGCCCATCGTTTGGATTTTCACAAATGGTAGAATAAAGATCAAGCTAAGATGTGAATCAGAAGATGAGTTAATACTCGCCCCCCATACAACTCGCATCTGAGGGGCCCCTGAGGGAGTGAGCGCTCAGCCCCCCTCACCCCCGGAGGGCGGGCGGCCCCCGGTGTCAGGAATGCTGAGAGCAGCTGCGGAAGGTCCCCGGGCCCCTGCAACAGTGGCCTGGGCGTGCTGTCCCTGCGGCAGGTGCTGGTGTCAGCCTGCCGCCCTCACGCCCGGGCGCCGATCCTACGCTGCTGCTCAGCCAGCGTGAGGGTGGCAGGTCTGCAGGGTCCCCAGGGCCACGGTGCTGAGGTCACCCGCAGATGAGGGAGGAGACAGGGCCCGGCCGAGCCGGAGGTGCCAGGAGAAGCAGAAGTGGCCAGAGGCAGCCGGAATGGCCCAACGTGGGGCCCAGACGTAGGTCCAGTGTGGGGCACGGTGTGCAGGCGGCTGGGCCGCGCGCGGGACCCTGAGGGTGGGGAGGGCGGGTGGCTCCTGGGCTCGAGTAGAAAAAAAGCGGGAAACAGGGAGCAGACCCTACAAGGGAAGCCCTGGGGATGTGCAGGCAGGCGTGGAATGGGGGAAAAGCCGTGTTGCACACGGCAAGCACTCACCCCTCCAATGCGAGGGGCGACCGCGGCTCCCTGCGTGTGGCCGCTCATTGCCGGCCGGTGACGTGTCTTCTCTCTGTTCCTTCCCGTGTCATCCCTACAAAGTCCGGGCAGTGACCCTGCTCGGTGTGAAGTGAGACCATGTGTGAGACTGGATGCCCCGCGGGGGAGCTGCCCCCGGCTCTCGGGCAGAGGGATGAGCGTGCCTCTTGGCACATCCTGTCTGCAGGGGGGCCGTCCCTCCTCCGGGAAGTGACAGCTGGGTCACTTTGGGGAGGGAGGAAGGCACGCGGCTCCCCCCTGGCTGACCCTGGAGTTGAGTGGCTCACTGAGTCCTCCCGGGGGGGTCTCGGCCCGACTGCCTGTTGGGTGGGACGCTGGAGACGTGTGTCTTCCGTGGGGGGTGCCCCAGATGGTTGTGGTCACCACTGTCACCACCTTCGCGTGACACAGTCTCCGGCTCTCCCGTTTCTGGGCTCCGTATGGAGCGCGCGGGGCAGAGCGGGCGACGTTAAGGTGTTTGTACCCAGAGTTACCGTTCGAAAAGCGGAGCTTCTCATAGACGCCTAGACAGAACTTCGTCAACAGTGTTCTCTCGATGTCCTCCGGGCGACGGCACTTGCCTTCTCCCTCCAGGACCGCGTGTCCGGGGCTCGGCCCACGCGGAGCGCACGCTCCCGGCCAGTTTTCATGGTGACCGATGGAGGGGCAGGCTCTGCGTTGTCAGCTTGCCGTGTGGCTGAGGGCAGGGTCCTGGGCCTCTGCCTGAGATCACAGGGTCGCCTTGCGGTGTGTCCCCCCGCCCGCCCCAGCCATTTACTGAGAAGACGGTGGATGCACCAGAAACTGCCCCGAGACGCCAGCTTCAGACCCGAAAGTGGCTGTTTTACGAAAGAGGGGACCGATGCCCCCTCCGCAGCGGGCGCTTTTCTGTTTGGCTGGCTCTTTGATAAGGTGACCAGATGTCCCGCTTTGGGCGGGACAGTCCCGATTTTTAACAATTTGTCCCGCGTCCCGCGGCGTTTTAAAAAAGTCCCGATTTTTGGAAAGAATGCACGACAAGCTAGGGAACGGCGGGAGATAGACCCAATTTTTAATCAAGAACCCCCTCCCCCCCCCGGTCAATGGTGTCCCGCTTTACCAATGTTAAAATCTGGTCACCTTATCTTTGGATCTGGTTAAAAGTATGTGCACAAACCGATCTCCCCACAGCCGTGAAGGCCAAGCCCACAGGGGAACGGGGATGACTGCTGGGCTCGGCGCAGGGCCGACCCCCCGGCTTCCCAGCCCTCCCTCGCCGTGGTCAGCGCGGCAGCGTGCTCAGCCGTCCTCTCTGTGTGGCTGGACCTTCTGAACCCTCGTGTATCTTCTCCAGTCCCCTTGTGACGAGGAACCCCGATGTTTGACCTCTCGCATTGGGGGACACACAGAAACGCAGACATACTTCTGCACCAGGGAGGTGAATTTCTTCCTGACAAAAATACTGCGTCCTTCCACCGTCAGACACTTCTGCTGGGGGCAAGCATTCCCTGTAGCACGAGCCCTTACTGCCCTGCTGCTTGGCCTTCCGCCCTGGCTACAGGGGAGGGGAAGGTTCTGGGGAGGAAGTGTAGATCAGGGGGGAGGCAGCGTGGACTTGGGGTCCGGCACAGCCTCTTCTGGGCCTCAGGGCTGCTCCGGCCCTTTCTTAGCAGCAACCGAAGGACGGGATACGGGAGACCGCTTGCCTGCTTTGCTAACTGCCAAATGTTTTAGTTGCTTCTTTGGACTCATGTGTTGGTTATTTTTAAACCCAGTCTCTGCCCATTTTGTATTTTAAGTATCCCCGTTTTTTTTGAAGCGGAGAACAGGGAGCAGGGCCAGGTTTTCTAGAGGGACTGCCAATACTGCACCTGCTCCTGTGGACCCCCGGACCCTAAGGATCCCCAAGGACACCTAGCACCCCTCCAGGAGGCATGGTTCCCAGGGCACGCGGCCAGCCGGCCGGCTGGCGGGGTGGCTCTTCCCACCCCTGGTGGGGACCGCGGTGTGGGAGGGAAGCCATCTGGTGATGGGGCTCCATGCATCCTGCTCAGAGAGATCTCCAGGTCTCCCTGATTGCTGCTTCGATTCGGGGCGCTTCTATTTTAAGCACACACACGCTCACATGTGGATTGACGGGCACAAGCGCCGGAAAGGCTTGGCCTGTCTGTGGAGCTGGCAAACGCTCGTTTCCATGGTGATGGGAGGACCGAGGAGGCTGGATCGTGGAGCTAACACACAGGGAGGCGTGTGTGTGTGTGTGTGTGTGTGTGTGTGTACAGAGAGTGAGAGCGAGAGAGAGAGGTGTTGAGGGCTGTCGAATGCCAAGCGGGCGGGGAAGGGGCCGGGCAGGTGGCAGAGGTGAGTGGAGCCCTTAGCAGGCAGAGAAAGCCTGGGGGAGATGCAGGAAGGCAATACCGGGGTCAGGAGTTCTAGAAAATCCCAGAAGAAAGCGAAAACCAACGGAAAGAAGGGAGAGGGCGAGTGGAAGATGTCGCTCTCTGCAGAGCACCCCCCCGCCCCGACCTTGGAAAGGTTTCTGATAGCATTATTATCACACGTGAAGGCGGAGTGGAGAGAACGGGTCTAGCCAGTAGGGGTGACACTGTAGCAACTTGAGTGTCCTTGTTCCTGGGCCTCCAGAGGGGCCGGTTTGCCGCCCCCAGCCCCCCAACCCATCAGGGACAGAAGCAGAACTAGCCCCCCACCCCTACACTAGGGTGACCAGATGTCCCGCTTTTGGCGGGACAGTCCCGATTTTTAACAATTTGTTTCCCGTCCCGCGGCGTTTTAAAAACGTCCCGATTTTTGGAAAGAATGCACGACAAGCTAGGGAACGGCGGGAGATAGACCCAATTTTTAATCAAGAACCCCCTCCCCCCCGGTCAATGGTGTCCCGCTTTACCAATGTTAAAATCTGGTCACCTTACCCTACACACCCCAGGGCTGCGTTCGTAGGACATGCAGCCAGCATGTCCCCACCCCAGCTTAGCCGTGTCAGCTGGGTCTAGGGAGTGACACCGGGCAGGTGATGGCTTCGTTTGGTCTCACGGACACGCAGCTGTTGATCAGAGACCTTGAGCGATGTCCCAGGAGTCCTGACATATCAGCGCCGACTCTGTGAACGTGAGCTGAAAGCCACACCCTTAACTGAAAGAACAACACCCGCCCGAGAAGCCAGCGGCCCCAAGGGTGGGGGTGCTGGGATAGTCCTGCTGGTCTCTTGGTGTGCAAATCAGTGATCCCTGAACACGTACCGACCTCCTATGGGGTGTGTGTGGGCCGTTTTCCCCAGCTCCAGGCTCGGTGGTATCCGCCCCGTTTTATAGTGGAGAATACTGGGCCCCACAGCTCCTGGCTACAGCACTTCCAGATTGTAGCCCGATGGTGCGTCCTGTATTTGCTGTCCGCTTTCCTGCAAATTCTCAGCTTCCTGATGGAAGGATTCAGGCTAAGGAACGTCTGCTACACTTGGCTCAGCTCATGAGGGTCCTTTCCAGAGGTCAGCTCTCCCCCAGCCCCAGAAAAGGGCGCTGGAGAGAGAACGCAGAGAGGGGAAAGCCAGTCACCCTCCAGGAGGGGTTATCTTCCGGAATCCCGTGCATCTGCCCCCGAGGGTGCGACTTCGCCATTCGGTTCTAGGTTTTTGAGACGTCGTATTGGGGATCGGACTGGAGAGCGACAGCGAAGCGTTCGTTTGTGTTGAGTGCGCTGTCGTGGTTTTCGTTCTGTGCTGTTGGTGTTCATGCTGTGGTCTCCTGGAGGGCCCGTCTGGGCTGAGACATTAGTGGAACGTTAGTTAGGTGACCAGATTTTAACTGGTAAAGCAGGACACCATTGACCGGGGGGAGGGGGTTCTTGATTAAAAATGTGGTCTTTCTCCCGCTGTTCCCTAGCTTGTCATGCATTCTTTCCAAAAATCGGGACTTTTTAAAACACCGCGGGATGCGGGACAAATTGTTAAAAATCGGGACTGTCCCGCCCAAAGCGGGACGTCTGGCCACCTTAACGTTACAGGTTCTGACTCTGTACATTGGAACTCACTTCACCTGACGCCCTGACTCAGGGGGTCCGATTCCTGGTCCCTCCTTTGCCTTGTGAAAAACCCATAGAGCCCTGGGTGCCCCCCTATGGAAGCTCCCCCACCCTGACCCAGCGCCCTGCCCGGGGCTATAGTGGAGCTCAGAGGCGGGAAGCGACTTAACCCTGGAACGTACGTCATACCAGCATGACGGTGTGTCCGTAACCAGTTAAGTACAACGGCAGGGTTTTGTGATTAGGGTTTCTTCATGGAATTTCAACCTTGGAGCGAGATTTAAATATACAGAGGGGTCCGCCCACCTCACACCCAGGAGCACAGCTGCTTAGCCAAAGAAACAAAACCCACAAATAACAGGTGTCATGAGCACGCGGAGGAATTGGAACCCTTCCGTGTGGTCCGTGGGAAGGTGCGATGAGGCAGCTGTTCTGGAAAACAGTCGGGCGGTTACTCAGGACAATAAAATTGGACTTGCCGTGTGATCCAGCACTTCTGGGAAGCTCCCCGAAGTAAAAGCGGGTCTCGAAGAGACGCGTGCGCACCCCTGTTCATAGCAGCATCGTTCACAGCAGCCAAGGGGTGGAAGCCAGCCAAGTGCCCATCAGCGCGTGAACGTGGATCAAGAGAACATGGTTTACACATGGGAGGGACTATCATCCAGCCGTAAAGAGCAAGGCCGTTCTGACACTTGCCTCAACAGGAAACCCTGAGGACATTATAAGTGAAAGCACTCAGTCACAAAAAAGGACCAATACTGTCTTTCTCCTCCTAAGAGGTACCTAGACTAGTCAACCCCCCGGGGAAAGAAAGCAGAACGGTGGTTGCCAGGGGCTGGGGGAGGGGAAGGAGGGATTCGTGTGCAATGAAGACAGGGTGTCATTTCTGTGGAATGAAGGGAGTTCTGGAGACGGAGGGTGTGGAGGTTTGTAATACAATGTGCGTGTGTTTAACAGCACTGAGCTGTGCCCCTGGGAAGAAGGTTCAGCTGGGAAGTGTTATCTGCACGTTACCAGAATTAACGGGAGGCCCAGATAGCTCAGCAGGTTGAGCTCTTGCCTTGCAACCGCCAGGTCCAGGCATCGATTCTGACCCCGGCCCGTGCAAACCCACGTGCTGAACTGCGGTGCAACCGGTAACTGCAGGGATGGCTCAGTGGGGAAGGTCCTCGCCTCCCGTGTGGGAGGCCCCCAGCCCAGTTCCCACTCTGCGTGGCCCCCGCCCACCTGTGTGGAACAAAACCATGTCGAAAGCTGATGAAGTTCAACAATGGAGACGGCTCTGGGCCCTCCCCCTTCTCTCTGTCTCACCTCTAAACAATAAAATAAATCTTTAAAACAAAAAAGAGCTACAGAAATGCACGCAGGGGTGTCTCCTGTTCGTCCCCAGTGGGGACTCGGTTCCATTTCCAGCAGCAAACCGTCGGCTGTGATACGGTTCGCTCTGCTCGACAAGAAGCCCCGTGCGGTGTGCCCGGGTCCCGCTGACTTGATGTCAGTGCGGCCGGGGGGGTCCCCGCGGGTCCGGGATGAGGGCCTGGCTGCCTGCACACGGCAGCTCTGTGGAGACAACGGTCATTTTCAGTCCTTGGGCGGGTAGCACGTTGCTGAAAGTGCTCTCCAGCTGCTACGGTCTGAATGAAGTCAGTGGCCGAGTTCCCAGTGAGTCATTATCATTTGACCAAGGAGCCAAGTCAGCATCTTTGGAAAAGGCCGTTGCTTTTCAGCCTGAAGTCTGGGATTCCCCTGGGAGGGGAGAGCCGTGAGAAACGGGTGGGCCTTCGGGGTCTGACAGGGAAGGCTGACTATGAGAATAGGGACACGTGTGTGCATCTGCCAGGCGAGTGGGCAGCGGCTGCTGACAAGCTTTCTGCCTCTGGGCCCTTTGCACGTTCCCTCTCTGGGTGTCAGGGTTCCGAACCTCAGATCTGCGGGGTCCCGGGCTGCCTCGTCTGGCCTTGAACAGTTGCTGCTCAGTGCTTGGTGCTGACTTTACAGCCTGTGGACTGCCACCCTTTCATGGGGTTGCTTGTGCCCCAGGGACTGGAGTTCTCCAGCCCAGATCCGGGCCCCCCCACACCCCATCCCCTGGGTGGCCTCACTGCTGAGCAGAGATGGGGTTCTGCCGTCAGCTTGGTCAATGACCAAGCCCTGGAGGGCTCAGAGTCCTCCCTGTAAAAGCAAACAGGTATAAGAGCCATTCACGGAAGAAGGGTGAGGAGGTTTAGACAAGGCGGCAGGGTAGCCAGCCTTCAGCACCGCGCCCTGCGCTCGGGAAATGGTAGTGCTGACGTTCAGCGCTGTTACACGCCATAGGTGTGCACGGCGTTGGGAGCTAGCCTGCATTTTCAACGCTTTTAGAAGATAATCCCACTTTCCTGCTAATTCGTGCCATTCATATTTTGAAACATTTTTTTTTGCATGAAATGGGGGCATTTAAAGGAAGAAAAAAAAAAAGTCTGATGTAATCGCGCTGGTGCTAGTGTTGGAGTTCCCTGGAGTTCTAGTGACACCATGTGGACAAACATGGTCTTACATACGGGCCGTTCTTGTTGAGCGGTTTTCAGATTCTATCGTATTTTTTGAATGGCAAATGATGCTGCTTTGTGTGGCTCCCCGCATTATAAACTTGCTGTGAGGATTCAGGTTATGTCATGGAAGGTGGATAGAGGGGCGGTGTGTGTAGGCTTCTTGAATAGAGAAAGAGGGCACTGCGTGGCACACAACAGAAAACCAGTAATCCTTACACGGGCCAGTGTGTTCGTTATGTTCCCTTTACAGCGTGTCAATACGTTTGAAATTGGCACCCACTTATAATGAGTCATTGAGTCACAAACCATGAAGATCCAAGGTCATCCAACGTAAAGTATTACGTTATCCACCACAGCCTGCCACGGGCCTGCCGTTGGATCACTCACAGAATTGTAGCCACTGTAGGTGACTCCGATTCCCAGTCTTTTCCGAACTCTTTCTGCCCACCTGCATCTTCCCCGTGGGGCAGACATAAACACCTCCTGACCATTTTCTGTGCTGCTGGGTGACATCTGGCCTGGGCTCCGCCTTGAGCGCAGAACTGTACTCCACGGTTTAGGACGACCTTCGTGAGCGAAGGGCAGGCCAGCATCGGTGAGGGAATTTGCTAGAACAGGCCATCCTGGCGGTTACCAGTTGTGCCGCAGTTCGGCACATGGGTGTGCACTGGCCGGTGCCAGGAATTGAACCCCGAACCTCAAGATTTCGAGGCAAGCACTCAACCTGTTGAGGGATCCCGGCATCCCCTGCACTCATTTTTTTAAATGTAAGGTGAAATCACTTCTCAGAGAACCAGGGAAAGGTGTAGACCAGGTTACCATGGAGACCCAGGGCTGGCCCAGAGGCGGTTTAGCAAACTCCCAAGTCTGCGCGCAGGCATGCAGACTTCTCATTCTATTCATTAGAGATCAGCGTTGGGAAAAAATCACGCTACTCCTCATGTCTTAATGGTTTTGAAATAAGAGTGTAGACTGTAGAGTCAAGATTGCGCGCACAGAATTTCACCTTTCAGGGGTTTCTGATGCCAGGGCTGAAACACGGGATGGATAAAAATGAAACAAAACGATGTACTATGAAAATCACATATGAGAGAGGAGACAGTGAGCTCAGAGAAGCGGTGCAGGGCCAGGAAGGACCTTTCTCAAGGTGGGTCTAAAGATCACGTCCAGTATTCAGGCAGCTCCTGGCTGGTTCCCAGTGACCCACTTCACACGTAACCCTGAGGACAAGCCCTGAGTGCAGCCCGGGGCTGTGGCTTACTCTCTGGGCCCCTTTCCTCAGAGCACCCGGCATTCTCCGTGCCTGACAGTGTCCCGAACAGCTGGTCCACCAGCCAATTCCCAGGCCCCACCCAACACAGTGGCTCCGAAGCAGCTCACACAGGAAAGGGACATTGTCCAGGAGTCCACAGAAGACCCTGGGACTCATTTTAGGGGTTCTGCGGCAGGAAGAAGCCGTGGAAATGGCCTCAGGGACAGCTAGCGCTGGCCCCCAGTAAAGAAGTGTCTTCTCCCCGCTTCCCAATTATCCTCCCTTCCCCTCTGTGGCCTGGGAGAACTTCATGATACACATTTCGCTTAATGAGCTTCCTCTAGCAGAAGTGCTGACCCCTGAGGGCATGGGAAGCAGGAGTGGGCTCATTTGGGGCCATGTCCTAGTCAGTTTTCTTCTCTCCCTTCCTGATTGAAAGGTGCCAGAGGGGAGCCCCAGGGACCATCACATGGGCCAGGCTGGGCCAGTGGGAGGGACAGGCACAGGAGGTGAGGGAGCAGTGACCTGGGGCAGCAGCAGCTTCCAGATGACAGATCCCATGTCCTGTACAATCGGCAGAGCCGGGAGGTCACGTCACCCAGGTGACTCAGCCCCCTAACAGCCCAGATTTGACACCCTACCACTGCTGGCTTTTCCCAAAACTAAAATCACCTTTGAAAGGGAAGAGATTTCACACCACTGATGAGATTCAGGAAAATATGATGAGGGAGCTGATGGCGATTCCAAACAAAAGGCTTCGCAGAGTGTTCTGAACAGTAGAAGAGACACTGGAGAACTGTGTGAGGTCTCAGGGTGCCCTCCCTGCCCATGTTCCACATTTTCAGGTGATCTGCCTGCTGAAGGTCTTCCGGGACGTGGATCGCTCTCAACAGATTCTCAACCATCTTTGAAGCATGTGTTCCACACGCTTCTTTGCATAGCATTCATTTGCTTCACCCCCCAAAACCTTATGAATCATATGGATATTTTCCTCAGAGGAATGTTCAAGCTTAATGCAATCTGCTCATGCAGGTTCATCGCTCTACTCAGTCATTTTTAAATGCAACCACTGCTCAGTACACATGTTCACTCAACAGTGTCTAGCGCCCCCATTGACTACTATAGTGAAGTTCATGCCTTCACATTCCAGTCCACTCTTCTTGGCAAGGTTACCTCGGTGTCGCCCAAACTGTCCTCGTTACATTGGCAGGGGCTCCATTTTTTCCGACAGACCACGTAGACCACATTTGTCCACCCATCCTGGTGTTCACTGTCACTCGAGTTGCTTCTGTCTTTCGGCTGTTGTGCGTGATGCTTCTGAGAACGTGGTGTGCAGCTATGTTTTCAAGCCCTTCTTTCAGGTCTTTTGAGTTTATAGCCAGCAGGGGAGGATTTCTGGGTCAAGTGGCCATTCTGTGCTTCATTTTGGGGGACCCGCCACTCTGTCTTCCACTGTGGCCCCATCATTTTACACTTTCCACCAACATGGCACAGGGTTCCAAAGCCCCCACATCCTTACCAACACCACGTAGTTTCTGTTGTTGTTTTAAACAATAGTCACCCTAACAAGTATGAATCAACTTCAGGTTTTAAATGAATTGTATTTTCAGAAGGTTCTTATATTTGTCTTTACATCGTGCCTTCACTCTGGGCTGTCATTTCTTACTCAGAAAGCAAAGTTTTCCTTCACTTCTGTGATACTGCATTTCGAAGCTCTCAAGTTCACCCTCTGGCCCTCCTTTCTTTGGAATAAGAGGTTAAACTCTCTTATAGTTTATTGTCCTTGATTTTTAGTGTGTTGATCGTTCTTATTTCTAGAGGTCCCCAAACAGTATTTATAGGGTCAGCCCCAGCATGGAAATAACAGTTTTTTAAAAAGACAAAGAGAGAGGAAGGAACAAAAGGAAAAGAAAGCAGGTGCTGTTCCTGCCCCTGCAAGTGCACAAGGCCAAGAAAACAGAGGAATTAAGTGTGGGTTGACCCTCAGCAGCTGTAGTTTCTTAACTAGTCTTTAGCTACTTTCAAATGAACTTTCCCTCAGACGAAGACGCTTTAAGATTTCACTGAATAGCAATTTTCTCCTTTCTTTGCTTTGCAGGCAACTGGTAAACCAAGATCCATAAAAGAAGTACAATTGAGCCTTGAACGGTGCTGGTTTGAATTTCGGGGATCTGGGTATATATGTGGATTTTCCCATTGGCCTGTACTGCTCAAACCCGAGTTGTTCAAGGGTCAACTTACAGTATTTTTAAAGGTAGGAACATCACTTATAGCCAAATGAATAAAATTTGACCCAAAAGGAGCATGTTGGTGAGTACTGGGTACCCAGTACGAGAGTGTCAGCTGTCGGTGTCGATTCAGTTAAATTTCCGTCAGAGCCAAGAATTGTTGGAGATGCTCCTTTGGTTTGCCTGGTCACATGGACACCGATGGTCCGTGCACGCTGAGTAAGTCCAGGTCTTGGTCTGAACAGCAGCCAGGGGTGGGCATACACGGACTATCCTGATAACGGTCCCTGAAAGACCGTTGACGGTTTGTTTTTTTGTTTTTTTAAATTATTTGCATCATGAATGACGCATTGATGAAGTAAATATCTGCCCTGTGTTCAGGAGATGTTGAGGTTTAGAATGGTGTCTTCTAGTGTGTGATGTAAAGGAACGTGCCTATGTCATGTCCACGCCATTGCGGCCATGAGTGAAGTCAGGGATCCCCAAGCTTTCACGGACAAGGGTCAGATGGGAAACATTTTAGGTTTTGTGAGCCACACGGTCTCTATTACAGCTACTCACCTGTTGTAGCACAAAAGCTACCATAGACCACGTGGAAACAAGCGAGAGTGGCTGTGTTCCAATAAAACTTTATTCATGGTGGACACTGAATTTAAATGACATGCAGTGTTATTCTTCTTTTGATTATTATTATTTTTTCAATCATTTAAAGATGTAAAATACATTCTTAGCTTATGGGCTGCAGGAAAACAGGCAGCGAGGTCAGATGTGGAGCTCAGTTGACGAACCCTGTGGATGTCCTCACTCACAGGGGTGCTTGTTTTTGATGCTGAGGTTCTCGTACGTGTAGAAAAACTTGGATGTGAGCCAACAGAGTGTGCTGCAGCCAGTCGTTTAGGAATATTTGAATTTAGGAGAGGAGAATAAATATTTCCGGCCACATGCCTCAGTGTAATTGGGTTAGCGGCATGTAATGGCTTCAGGAAGGCCTGGATTTAGGTAGGAGTGTGAGCCTGCCAAGCAGAGGACGACCACGGAGGGCTTTGAAGCTCTGGCACCAGCGACAAGTTCTGAAACTGTGCGTCCGTACAGTTTGTGTGTTCATTTCCTCCTTCACAGATGGTGCGCTCCTGGATTTCCTAGTGGTTCATTGTTAGTGAAAATGGTTTCTCTTTCTTTCCTCTTCCTCCCTTCCTTCCTCCCTCCCTTCCTTCCTTCCTTTTTTCTCACAGCCTTATATTATAAATTCTAAAACCTGGTACCTCATGCCATATTCCTTTTGAATATCTTTAATTCTGCAGTTTTATCCGCCCCCTTATATCTTCTAAATTTAATTCTTTCCCAAAAGTTCTGCACACAGAAAAGGAGCCATAATCATTCTTGATTATTCTCAAGTTTCTTCCTATAATTGAATCCAAGAGGATTTGACTGCATTTTAAGGAGTACTTTTCATCTAAAAGTGACCATGTTTCTCCCAGTTTAATCTAATGATATAGTAGTCACAATTTAACAGCTACGTCCTGATCCTAGAAGTAGTTTTCTAGCTAAAATAAATGATTTTCTCCTAAGTTGTTATAATACTGCAATAATAGTTTAACTATTTCATGGTTCTAGAAACACCTAGATCATTGAGGGTTTATAGTTACCACTAATAAGAATGTCAGAATTTGAATCATGACCTTTAATCTCTCAGCATAAACTCAGTTCTGGATAATTTCAGTCTCCACAGTCATAAAAAATGACAAAAAACAAAAAAACAAAGCTTCCAGTTGCTGTCCTGCCTACCAGAACATTCAGTAAGAGCCTCTAAGACCTTGTTTGGGCCTCTAAGACCTTGTACAACCAGCTACATTCTCATTGTTGTGCCTCTAAGGTAAGGTGACCAGATGTCTGAGTCTATAGCATGTGTTCCCTTGTAAATCACGAATGAAGAGCTAGCAGCGGCCACTGCTTGCTTAGTGTGATCCCTTGTTTCAGAGAGGACGAAACTGGCACCAGAGACGTTAGGTCCTCACTGAGCGTGAGTTACAGTCAGGGTTACAAGAATCCAGTTTTCCTGATCACTGCATCCAGGGCCCTGCCCAAACCTACTCGTTCTGGGGGCATTGTTATGACCGGTTTTCTCCCCATTTCCACGTGAGAAGGCAAAAAAGGTGTCCCAGTAAGGAGATGCTGTTTTTAATCCGCTATCCTGGGGATGCTGGGATAGCTCAGCAGGTTGAGCGCTGTATATTTCTGTGTGCCTGAGAGACACGCGCCTGTACTAGTTTGCGAGGCCACTGATGAACTGGTAGCTGACACCACAGAAGTGCACACACAGATCTGGAGGCTGGAAGTCACAGATCACAGTGTCATCAGGGTTGGGGCCCTCTGAGGGCTGTGAGGACGTCTGTTCCAGGCCTTCGTGCTGGCTTCCGGTGGTCGGCTGCCCATTGTTGGCGTTCATTGGCTTACAGAGGCATCACTAGCTCTCTCTCATCCCCTTCGCATGGGGTTCTCCCACGTGCAGGTCTGTGTCCGTATTTCCCCTTCTTGTAAGGCCCATGGTCGTATCGGATGAGGGTCCCACTCTACAGCAGTGTGACCTCATCTTAACTAATTGTATCTTAAAGAACCTTACTGTTTGCTGATTAGGTCATGTTTTGA
>PVKE010028914.1:0-20598 GCA_004027555.1 Craseonycteris thonglongyai
AAAAAAAAAAAAAAAAAAAAAAAAAAAAAAAAAAAAAAAAAAAAAAAAAAAAAAAAAAAAAAAAAAAAAAAAAAAAAAAAAAAAAAAAAAAAGAAAGACATCTGTGCCAATTAAAGTGCTGTGAACAACAACAGCAACAGCAACAAATTCAAAACAAAGAAACAAAAACCCATAGACAACTCCCCTCCCAAACAGTAAATACTAATAGGGAACTCAAATAAAACGTTATAACTCCAGATTGCAGTGACCAATTTGCTATTCATCTGAGTCTTGCACAGAAAATTTCATGGAACCATGCTTCAAGTTGAACAGAGATTCATGTATCTAATGTCATATGATATTGGGGAATGAGACAAGGATCCAGCTAATCTCTAGCATAGAAATAGTACCATATGACCTCCTTGCTTCATAGGGTTTTGGACTGATCAAAGTAAATAACTCTGAGGCAAGGTTTGGGGAGAAGAAAGAGGTATGCAAATATATCGCAGGGATTACACTTGTATATCAGTCAGCAAAGATTAGGTTTTGCTAATGAGAACCCCAAAATCTTAAAGGCTCACAATCCCTGAGATTTAGGTTTTGCTCATGTCAGTCACTTCAGGTTGGCCATGGCTCTGTCATGCCATCTGAACTCTGGGACCCAGAGGCAGAGCAGCCTCTAGCTATAGCAGTGACACTTGGGAGAGGAGGAAAGATCATGACAGACTTTCTGGAAGTGACACTGTGCCAGGGCATTCAGGATCACCCTTAGATTTTGTGGTTCACTAGATGGACTCATAGGATTCACAGTGTGTAGTCACACGGAGATGATTTATTGGCGTGAAAGAATACCAGGCAAAATCAGCCAAGAAAAATGTGCAAGTGCGAAGTCTGGAGGAAATCACAAGCTTCCAAGAGGCTTCTCCCTATGGAGTCACACAGGATGTGCTTAATTCCTCCAGTATCAAACTGTGACACCATGTGTACAGGGTTGTTTAATTTACCAGGGAAGCTCACAGGAGACTCAGCACTCAGGGTTTTTATTGGAGGACTGTCATGTAGGAACCACAATCTGGACTCCAGAAAGAATTGTGTTTAGCTAAGCCACGTTGTTTGCACTAACAGGCTGGGTACAGTGAGCCACTCTTATTGGAGAAGGACGGGAACTTTGACCAAAGCAAGTTTCCCAAGGCCAGCCAAGGACAAACCTTCTAAGTGTGCCTCTCTAAGCCTAGCAACTTCAGGCCTCCTTTCTGCACAGAGTCGTATCCCTCACATTTTACTGGACAGAACAGGTTTCATGGCCAAAACTGACATTCTTGCAGTGAGAAAGTATAACCCTCCTGCAGGAAGTAGCAGCCCATATTTTAAAATAGCAATACGGTCGACAACAGATTGTTATCTATAGGTTTTTTTAATGAAACAACATAAAGAAAAGAAGAAATGGATACCTTTGATACATGTGTATGTGTGTACCTTATACAAATTTTCATGGTCTGGATTTATATAATTTAAATATTTTTATTGAAATGAATGATATAATGACATCAAGGAAAAACAAAGCAACAAATATTAGAGACACTGAGTACTAATAAATGAAAAAAGCATTTCTTATTCTTTGTACATTAGATTTCTCTTTTTTTCCAGATCAAGTGGACCTCTGATTCCTTTTAGAGGCCAGCATTTTCGTTTTGCATTTGACTTTCTCTAAAGCAGAGCTGTATTTGTTAAAGCTCTAATCCTCTCAGGCACATGTGCTTAGACTCCTGAAGAGCTGTTTCACGGCCTTTGCTGTGTTTTCTTATCACTGCACCTTTTAAGCTTTCACCTGTATTTCTAGTTCGGGCCTGCTTATGGCCTTCAGCATAAACTCCATCTGCAAAGGGCTTGCTCCAATGCTTTCCTCATCTCTCTCAATTGTCCTTATGCTTCTTTTTATTATCTATCCTCAGCTCTTTGGCCTTTTATTTATTAGCTCAAACTACATGGAATACATTTTTTGGCTAAGGGTTAAGTTGGAAAAAATTGAAAAGGTGGTTGGCTTTTAGCATATACATTTACATTTTTTACTTTTCCAGTTTTGTATTTCCCATACAGTTTTTTATTTAAAATTTTTTGGTTTTCCCCTTAAAATAAAAACAAGGTTAATTGCTTAGAAATACAAATAAAAATCTTTTTGGTTTTAAAAACAAGAGCTCTTAACCTTTGCCTCCCCCACCAAAAGACAATTATTTAGTAGCAATGCACAGTGTATTGGAGGGTTATATTTGGAGCACTGTGTTAGAAGATATCTCCATTTTTAAAGAAGAGAAGCCTTTATATGGCTCTCTTTTTTATGGTTAGGTGGCAGAATGTTTTATTGCTATTTATAAAAGACTAAATTAAAAGAATATAATATGGGCTCTCTCAGAGCGGGATCTGTTTGGAAAACTAATTATCTCCAAATGGCTGCAAATTTTTAAGAATCTGCCAAGTAGACAAATCAGGAATACCATCTAAATAACTGATGGCAGCACACTCGGTGCTCTTTGGGACCTCCCCACTAGCTATTTAAAATTCTTCTGCTCCCTTCCTCTCCTCCTTGCATTCCAACCTCCACCAGTGACTTCAGCTCATATTTCACAGAGAAAATAAAGACAAACAAGGGATCACTCCACTCACTCTCCTGCCCTGCCTACATATTTATCTGCTTTTATGGCTTCCTAATGCCTTTTCCTTTCACCTCAGTGGAGAACTATGCTTTGCTCCATCTTGAGCCTGCCAGGTGAATTCCTGCAACTTTAGGGTTTTGCATCCATCCAGCACTACTTCCTCGTCTGCAGTTTCTTCATTGCCTCTTTTTTGTCTCTCTCCTTTCGGCCTATATGGCTATTCAAATTTCTTCTATTTAATATATTATTTATTTATTTGTTTATTTTTGACGAGAGAGAGAGAGATACAGAGACAGAGAGAGAGAGAGATACAGAGACAGAGAGAAAGAGAGAACTGAACTGGGGGAGCTCCCAGTTCAGCATATGGTTCCGCATGGGTCGGGGCTGGGATTCGATCCTTGGTCCCTAGCGCTGCAAAGTGAGCGCTTAACCCACTGAGCCATCCCGGCTTCCCCAAATTTCTTCTATTTAAACAATAGTAACACTACTCACAGGTGTATGCTCCAGCTACAGTCTATTTCTCTTAAAGAGGCTGTTACTGTACCATCCATGCTGTCATAGCAGGTGGGGCACTGCCCTGAGTCAGGGATCCTGTGGCAACCTGAGTGCGGTTGTGATGAGGGACGCATTATTATGTCCACTTCTGCTCACGTTAAGTTCCTCGTCTTATAAAATATATAGCACAGTTTGGTTGACGATTTTAGGGGGTAAATACCTCGCCTAGTAAGCGCTTAAAAGACAAAAATTAATGATCTCATTACTTTCTCCCAATGGAGCAATCAAGTAACATGTATTGAGAGTTTACTATGTGCTAGGCACCAAACACAACCTTTTATGTGGTTTAACTTCTTTTATCTTAATGATTAACTCATGAGACCGACAATATTATCATTCTCATTCTGCATTGAGGAAAGCGAGGGACCACATATTATGTTAACATCCGGAAGCTCACACAACAAACAGCCTTCAGAGCCAATTGTCCTGTCCAAAGAGCATCTGTATTTGGGGAAAGGATACTATGAACCTAGAAAGCCAACTTTCAGATAAATGAATTGTTGATTCTCTGCAATTCTCCTGAAGTCACTGAAATACCTTCTATGTCCGCATGTGTGCTTATGCATTCTCTTACAGTGGGTTTTTTTTTTTTTTTTTTTTACAAATGAATAGTGAAAGCCTTTATTTTCTTTTTTTTTTATTTTCTTTTTTATTGTTAAATTTAATGGGGTGACATTGATTGGTAACAATTAGGTAGTTTCCCGATGTACAAGTCCACATCACATCACCCACGCATCTCATTATGTGCCCACCTCCCATACATTGCTTTTAATGTAGGTGGCTCAGGATCATCATGACTGGCCCCCATGCAGACCAAGTGAATCAGAATGTTGTGGTGTGTTGCAGTGCAGTGTGGGCACCTGTGTTTTGTAAAAGTCCCTCCTGGGGAAGCCAGGATGGCTCAGCAGGTTAAGCACTCACTTTGCAGCTCCAGGGACTGAGGATCAAATCCTCGCTCCAGCCCATGTGGACTCATCTGCTGAACTGGGGTGCATTTCCCATGCAAGAGGCCCCCAGTTCAGTTCTCGCCCCACCAGTCCGGCCCCTGGCTCAAGGGGTTATGCCTCCCAAATGGGAGACCCCCAGCTCAGTTCCCACCCTGCATGGTCCCCGCCTACCTGTGTGGAATGAAACCATGTCAAAAGCTGATGAGGTTCAACTATGGAGACTGCTCTGGGCCCTCCCCTTTCTCTCTGTCTCTCTCTATCTCTGTCTCTCTGTCTCTGTCAAAAACAATAAAATAAATCTTGAAAAAAAAAGTCCCTCCCTCACAACAGATTCTGATGTGCAAAGAAGTTTAGCATTTCTCTCTTCCCTCTACTATCCTACTTCCTATTGCCTTTCAACTTCTATTGTATTTTATTTGGAAGAGTAAACATGCACTTTGAATGGTGAACTGGCTTGATAATCAGCTTCCTATGGATAGTGTTTGTGTTTGATTATTTCACTAAAAGATAGGTATGACTCATACTTGATTGACTGAATACTTATGGTATTGAAAAAAAAATTTTAAAGCTCCATTTTTCCTCTGGACACCAGAAAAAACATGAGTTAGATATCTTCAAGCAGTTTCCAGTCAAAGTTTCATCTACTTTTGGAAACAGCCAGTGAATCAATGTTACCATTCAGTTTCCTCTACTACGTAATACCTCATTTGTGTATCCTGTATACCACTGCACAGTTTCACCAAAAAAAAGTAGTAAATTTACATAATTTATTTAACACATTACTTATTGACTTTAATTCCCATTTCTATTAAAAAAAAATATGTTTGAAATTACCAAGTTACTGAATATGCTATATTGCAGGGAAATAAAAAAAGATTTCAAAATGATTGGCTTCTCTACTTTGCCTTTTCCAATTTACCTCTGATATTTTATGAAACTAAATGTCAACACTAACTTTGAAAAAAATAGAATAATTGAAAATATCTCTACCACTTCACAGAGGGAAAACAATTATTTTCAAAAGATAGCTCTTACTTTGCTAATATTGAGAATAATTTATGGCTCCCCACTGGGACCCTTCTATTTTTTGTCCTGGTGAGAGGATCTGCTAGCAAAAATTACTGTACTGTTTTCCAAATATCAGGCTTTACCTTCAGAAAATGTACAGTAGTTATAAGATTTATGACACTAATGGAACTTTCCTGGCAGCAATGTGATTCATTCTGCTGATATACAGGAAGCTGACACAACTCTAATCTCTTGTTGCACATATCTGAAGACTGGGGAAACCAACATCTTAATTAGCATAGAAACGAGAGATGTGAAAGCCTTCAGCCCCTAAATGAACTAAGTCCTGTAATAGTCATATATAGAAGAATTATGCTTGAGAATGTTTTTGAAAAAATTGAAATGAACATTGGCCATTATGTGCTACATGGCTTTATCTAAAGACATCAGAAAATAAATCCAATTGGGAATTTCAAGGGCTATCTCCATTTAATAAGACAAAGCTTATGACCTAAAAAATAACTAGCATATAGATTTAGCCTTAGGAAGAAATAATTTTTACACTAAAAAAATGTAACTCTAAAATATGAATGTGTCAAAACTAAAGAATGCTAAGCCGAAGTCAAACTGAATTTCAATCCCAGTTTTTCCATTAACCATCTATGATCTTAGGCCAATTACTTCATCTATTGGAGCTTCACTTTCTTAGTTGGGCTAGATAATCTCCAAAGACTTTTCCAGCACCATCATTTTACGACTTCATTAGGTTTCCCTTAGTAGTAGAAGCTAATAAACAAGCTGGAATTGTAATAAACAAGACTACTCTCCTGTAGTGTAAAGGAGTAACTATAGAACAAAAGAATGTACTCTATTCCCTACAGCACCACCTACCAACCAATGTCACCTCAATAAATTTAACAATAAAAAACAAAAACAAAAAACAAAGAACATATGATCTGGGCAGTTCTTAACACCTTGGTTTCCTCCTCTCTAAATTAGAGATGGTGATACCTCATTGTATTGGTAGGAGTTTTAAATGAAATGCCATTGTATTAGTCTGCTCAGGCTGCATCACAGATCATGTGACTTAAACACCAAAATGCATTTTTCTCACAGTTCTGGAGGCTGGAAAGTCCAAGTCCAAGGTCCAGCAGGGTTGGTTTCTGGTGCGAGCTGCCTCGCTAGCTTGCAGATGATCACTTTTGCTCTGTCTCCGCACATGCAGAGAAAGAACTCTGGAATTTCTTTCTCTCCTTTTACGGTGACCAGCTCTATCAGATAGAGGCCCAACCCTTATGACCTTATTTATGCTTTAGTACCTCTTCATAGGCCCTATCTTCAAATATAGTCATGTTCAAGAATATTAGGGTTTCAGCATATGAATTTGAGGGGCACACATTTGGGTCTATAGCATCATCTGTGAAACTTGGTAAATACATAATTTTCTACTAATGTCCTAGTAAGGATCAGTAAGAATAAGTATAGTGAGCATTCACATCTAATGTTGGCGAAACTACCCAAAGCTACAAGGTTTTAGAAGGACTTTTTAGTAATATCTACTGTAATGTAAAGTGCTCATATCTTCTGAACCAGTATTTACATTCTAAAATTTTATACTCCTGAAGCACTCTAGAATGAAAAAGATATACATATAAAATAGTCATAGAAATACTGTTGAAAAAGTGATAAAGATCAATAAATGTAATACACTATAATAGTTCATACAATAGAATATTTTATATATGCTAAATGCCCATAATATGAAATAGTATATATCCACTAAAATGCAGTTAATTTATACACACTGACATAAAAAGGTGTCTAGGACCTGTTAGAGAAAAGGAAGTACAAGTTACAGAATCGTTTTTATAGTATGATAGCTGTTTTTGGTAAATATTTGTATTTCGGAAGAATTATACGTTAAACTGTCTGTACTGGCATTCCCTGAGTGGTGTGGAATTCCAGGAGGCTTTCTCTTTCCAAGTTTTACATATTAGTTTAAGAATATATGGGGGAAGCTAAGATGGCTCATCGGGTTAAGCTCTCGCTTTGCAGCCCTGGAGACCAGTGATTGAATTCCGGCTCTGGCCACGAGGACCCATATGCTGAGCTGGGGTGTGCCCCCAGTTCAGTTCTTGCTGAGGCCTATGCAGGAGGCTCCTGGCCCAGTTCCTGCCCTGCGCAGCCCTGTGCCCGCCTGTGGAGTGAAACTATATGGAAAAACTAATGTCAACTATGGAGACTGCTCTGGGCCCACTCCCTTCTCTCTGTCTCTCTCTGTCTCTCTCTCTCTGTCAAAAAAAAGAAGAAGAAAAGAATATATGTGTGTATCACACTTACTTTAAGAAAAAAGATTAAAGGGTCTCTACAAGATGGCGGCATGAGCGAAGAAACCTGATACCTACCAGAGAAGGGACTTTTGAACAAAGGGGAATCCATGGGGGAAACCTGAGAAACACCCTCAATGAGAGAGCCACGCAACACAAAACATCTGAAGGTTAAAGGAAAAAGGGTAAGGTGACCAGATTTTAACATTGGTAAAGCGGGACACCATTGACCTGGGGGGAGGGGGTTCTTGATTAAAAATTTGGTCTATCTCCCGCCATTCCCTAGCTTGTCGTGCATTCTTTCCAAAAATTGGGACTTTTTAAAAACACCGTGGGACACGGGACAAATTGTTAAAAATCGGGACTGTCCTACTAAAAGCGGGACGTCTGGTCACCTTAAAAAAGGGGCGAGTGGGAGAGGGAACAGGAAGGAGCAGTACAGGGATGGGGAAGTGGAACATGACCCAGCTTGGCAGGAAAAAAAGGAGGATTGGGGGACTACAGTCAAAGTAGAGCTAGATCCTCAGTGGGCTGAAAGAGCCAAGACCCGAGGACAATGGAAGCCCCATGAGACTGTGGACAATTTAACATCCAAACCCAAGTGGCGGCACGCTGTGCCCCACCTCAGTTCACTGCACTTGAGGTGGAACAGGGACTGTGGAGCAGGGGTGGCTAAACTTCCCAGGGCACAAAAGAACAGGGCACCAGCCCAGCAGCCACAGCTCGGCGTGCATAGTCACTGGCTTAGAGAGGTAGCACAGCTGAGCTGAATATAAATTGGCTCTTAGGGAGCTGTTTTCCTAGATACGGGCTTTTAAAGTGAAAGAACAGCCTGAACAGAGCAGAGGGCAGAGAAAGACTAAGCCGGGGTCTTGGGTCTGGTGGGCTGGCCTCCCTGCCCATGGCAGGATCTGTGCCCTTATCTGCGCTGTGAGTGCACACCTGAGAGCCAGCCAGCAGGGTTGGCACCAGAAGCCCAGAAGCGTAGACACAAAAGAGTGAATGAGCTCTGGGTGATGGTGAGACTAGGAGAACAGCCAGGAAGGCAGAGTACCCTCCTGGAGGGGGCTGGGGAGGAAAGCACAGGGTTGAACCATGTACCAGCCCCACTACTCATGGCTCTATACCAGCTGGGCCAACCTCGTAACATGGACTCTGGGTATGACTGATTCTAAACCCAGACCCATGAAAACAGAATGCTCCCTGGGAAAAGAGTTGAGACAGTGCACACACTGACCTGGTAGCCCCCCTGCTGACAGAGTAATTTGCTATTGTGTCTCAGGTCCAGCCTAGCTCCTACCCACATTCCCCAACCTCCACCCACACTTCGACTGCTCCACTTTCTATCAGCTAAGCCAGTAATCCAGAGTGCAACCCCAGGACACAGAAACTGACATCTTCCCTTAACCCTCTTCCAAAAACTTGCCCACCCCCAATTGAGCCCCTACTGCAACCTACTACATAGCAGAGACATACCAGGCTGCTGCAGTCAGACCACAGCCTACCTCACTCTACCAAAGAGGGGGAGCATCGAGACTAAGACAGTTGGGATAAAAAACAAGAAAAAAAAAAAAAAAAGAAGCCCATCTTCTAGGAAAACCCCCATAGGGAAAATATACTCATGCCTAAGTTGAAAAACATCACATCAAATACAATGCACACCTCAGAATCCAAAGCCACTCCAAAGGAATATGGAAAATCTTTAGAAAAGAAGCTTACAGACTTGGAAGCAAATAATCTAAGTGAAACAGAATTTGGGGCTGCAATTCTCAAGACACTCAGAAAGTTCAGTAAATGCTGGCAAAGTACCCAGACACAGTTAAATAACCTCAATAAGAAAATTTGTGCTCAAAATGAATAATTTACCAACAAAATTGAGAAGTTAGAGCAGAACCAAAAGGAACTCCTTGAAATGAAAGGCATAATGGGGGAAATGAGAAAAGAACTAACCAGCATAGGAAACAGGGCTGATCAGCTGCAGGAAAGAGTAAGTGACATAAAAGACAGAAACATGGAAATTTCACAGATGGAAGAAGAAAAGGATATGAGAGTTAAGAGAAATGAAAGAGCCCTACAAGAACTCTCTGACTCCATCAAAAGAGCAACATTAGAATAATAGGGGTACCAGAAGGAAGTGAGATGAAATCTTCTCAGAGTGTTTTAAAGCAAATAGTAGATGAGAGTTTTCCTAACCTATGGAAAGAACTGGAATCCAAAATTCAAGAAGAAACCAGATCCCTAGCTACCTAGACCCTAGCAGATCTTCTCCAAGGCACATTGTTCTGAAGATGAGAAGAACCAAAGACAAATAAAGAATCCTCAAGGCTGCCAAGGGAAAAAATATATATATAACTTTCAAAGGAAAACCTATCAGGCTGTCATCAAACTTCTCAGCAGAAACTTTGCAAGTCAGGAGGGTGTAGAGCCCAATCTTCAAATTTTAAAAGAGAAAAATTTTCAGCCAAGAATTAACTATCCAGCAAAATTAACCTTTAGATATGAAGGAGGAATTAAGGCCTTTTCAGATATACAGAAGCTGAAGGTATTCTCCAGCACAATACTGGCATTCCAGAAATACCGAAGGAGGCTATTTGACCTGAATCAAGAAATCAAAATAAATGGAGAAAAGTTGGGACAACAAGGAAATAAAAGGGAATGAAGGAAGAAATGGATACAGGAAGTCCACATATATCAATTATTACCCTAAATGTAAATGGACTGAACTCACCAATAAAGAGGCACAGGGTAGCAGACTGGATTAAAAAAACAAAATCCATCCATATGCTGTCTACAAGAGATACACCTCAGATACAAAGACAGACACAGGATCAGATTACAAGGATGGAAAACAATAATTCAAGGACATGGCCCTCAGAGAAAAGCAGGAGTGGCCATACTGATTTCTGATGAAATAGACATCAGGATAAAAATAGTAATAGGAGACAAAGATGGACATTTTATATTGATAAAAGGGACAATGCATCAAGAAAACATGACACTCGTCAATATATATGCCCCTAATCAGGAAGCACCAAAATTTACAAAGCAATTACTAACAAATCTAATAGGAGAACTTGACAAAAATACAATTATAGCAAGGGATCTAAACACCCCTTTGACAACATTAGACAGACCATTCAAGCAGAAAATAAATAAGGAAATTGCAGCCTTAAATGATACATTACAGGAAATGGACACAATTGACAAGTATAGGACGCTCCATCCTGCAACACAGGACTATACATTTTATTCTAGTGCACATGAAACATTTTCAAGGATAAACCATATCCTTGGACTTAAATTCAACCTCAGCAAATTTAAGAACATTCAAATCATACCAAGTGTATTCTCAGACCACAAAGCTTTGAAACTAGAGATCAACTGTAAAAGGAAAGCAGAGAAAATCGCATGTAAATGGAGACTGAACACCGTACTATTAAAATGACTGTATCAAAGAAGAAATAAAACAAGAGATTAGAAAATTTGTATAAACAAATGACAATGAAAACATGATGTACTGAAATTTCTGGGACACAGTGAAAGCAGTTATAAGAAGGAAATTTATATCGTTAAAAGCTTATCTCAAGAAACAAGAAAAACTACAAGTAAACATCCTAACGTTCCATCTTAAAGAACTAGAGAAAGATGAACAAAGGAACCCCAAAGTCAGCAGAAGGAAAGAACTAAGAAAAATTAAAGCATAACTTAATGAAATTCAGAACAGAAGAACAATAGATAAATTAATGCTACAAAGAGCTGGTTCTTTGAAACAATCAATAAAATTGACAAACCACTGGCTAGGCTTACCAAAGGACAAAGAGAAAAATCTCATATTTCCAGAATTCAGAATGATAGGGAAGAGATCACAACTGACACTACAGAAATATAAACAGTCATAAGATATTATTATGAAAGACTCTATGCCACCAAATTTGACAATCTAGAGGAAATGGACAAATTTCTAGAAACATATAGTTTACCTAGACTGAACCAAGAACTGGATAACTTAAAAAGACCAATTAACAGTACAGAACTTGAAACAACTATCCAAAACCCGCCCAAAGGCAAAAGTCCTGGACCAGATGGTTTTACCAATGAGTTTACCAAGCATTCGAAGAGTTAATGCCCATCTTCCTCAGACTACTCCAAAATTTTAAGAGGATACTACCCAACTCTTTCTATGAAGCCAATATGCCCTTAATACCAAAACCTGGGAAAGACAATACCAAAAAGGAAAACTATAGGCCAATCTCACTGATGAACACTGATGCAAAAATCCTAAACAAAATATTGGCTAACAGAATACAACAATGCATTAAAAAAATTATTCATCATGATCAAGTGAGATTCATCGCAGGGGCACAAGGATGGTTCAACATACACAAATGTAATCAGCATTTAATAATCATACACAATGTAATCCAGCACATAAACCAAATAAAGGATACAAACCACATGATTATCTCAATTGATGCAAAAAAAGCATTTGACAAGATACAACACCCATTTATCATCAAAACACTGAATAAAATGGGAATTGAAGGAAGGTACCTCAACATAATAAAGTCCATATATGACAAACCCTCATCAAATATTATATTGAATGGGGAAAAGTTGAGGCCTATTTTCCTAAAATCAGGAACAAGACAGGAATGCCCCTTGTCACCACTGCTATTCAACATAATGCTGGAAGTTCTAGCCAGAGCAATCAGGCAAGAGAAAAGAATAAAAGGTATTAGAATTGGGAGAGAAGTCAAACTGTCACTCTTTGTAGATGACATGATCCTTTATATAGAGAACTTTAAAGACTCTATCAGAAATCTATTACAAACAATAGACAAATACAGTAAAGTTGCAGGATACAAAATTAATGTCCAGAAATCAACTGCATTTTTATATGCCAACAATGAAACTTCAGAAAGAGAGTTGAGAAGATCCATTCCCTTTGTCATTGCAAACAAAACATGAAATACCTAGGAATAAATCTAACAAAGAACGTGAAGGACTTATACACTGAAAACTATAAGACACTATTAAAAGAAATTAAGACACAAAGAAATGGAAAGATATTATGTGTTCATTGATTGGAAGAATCAACATAGTTAAAATGGCCATACTCCCCAAAGCAATATAAAGATTCAATGCCATTCCCATCAAAATCTCACATTCTTTCAAGAAATGGATTTTAAAAATCATCAAATTTCTATGAAACCACAAGACTCTGAATTGCCAAAGCTATCCTAAAAAAAAAACACAGGATAAAGCTGGAGGCATCTCACTGCCTGACTTCAATCTGTACTACAAAGCCTCAGTAATCAAAACAGCTTGATATTGGCAGAAAAACAGATATGCAGACCAATGGAACAGAATTGAAAGCCCAGAAATAAACCACAAATTTATGGACAGATTATTTTTGATAAAGAATCAAAAAATATACAGTGGGGAAAAGAAAGCCTCTTCAGTAAATGGTGCTGGGAAAATTGGAAAATCATGTGCAAAAGACAAAATGTAGTAAGCTATGATCTGTCACCACACACCAAAATTAACTCAAAATGGACTAAAGTCCTCCAATTAAGACCCAAAACAATAACTTGAATAGAATAAAGCATTAGCACTAAACTTACAAATCTGGGGTTCAGGGAGGACTTTGAATCTGACCTCAATGGCAAGGGAAGTAAAAGCAAAAATGAATGAATGGGACTTTACTAAACTAAAAAGCATCTGCACTACAGAGGCAACCATCAACAAAGCAAAGAGGCAACCTACCAACTAGAGAAAATATTTGCAAACAATGCCTCTGATAGGGGGTTAACATAAAAAATATACAAAGAACTTGTATACTCAACAACAAGAGAACAAACAATCCAATTAAAAAATGGGCAGAAAACCTAAACAGACACTTCTCTCTTTAAAACATACAAATGGCCAACAGATATATGAAAAAATGCTCAACATCACTAGCAATTAGCGAAATGCAAATAAAAATCACAATGAGATATCAACTCACACCTGTTAGAATGGCTATAATCAACAAGACAAGGAATAACAAATGCTGGAGAGGCTGTGGACAAAAAGGAACCCTCATACACTGCTGGTGGGAATGTAAACTGGTACAACCACTATGGAAGGCTGTATGGAGATTCCTCAAAAAATTAGGAATGGAATTACCATATGACACAGCAAGCCCTCTACTGGGTATCTACCCCAAAACACCTGAAAACCTTAATCCACAAAGATATGTGTACCCAAATGTTCATTGCAGCACTGTTCATGGTGGCCAAGTCATGGAAACACCCAAAGTGTCCTTTGATAGATGACCAGAGAAAGAAGATGTGGTACATGTACACAATGGAATACTACTCAGCAATAAGAAAAGATGAAATACAGACATTTGTGACAACATGGATGGACCTTGAGACCATCTTATTAAGCGAAATAAGTCAGAATGAAAAAATCAAGAAACGTATGACATCACTGATAGGTGATTATAGAACTGGAAGTAACAAAGAAACAAACACTTATGGACACACTCAATAGTTTGGTGGTTACCTGAGGATGGGGGTGGGTGGGAGGGAGAGTATGAGGGAGTTGGGATTGAGCAACAGATATGTGGTTGTGGAGGGAGAGCTGATTCTGGTTGGTGAGCACATGATGCAGTGCATGGATGATATAGTGTGGAGTTGAGCACCTGGAAACTATGTGTTGTTGCCAACCAATGTCACCCCAGTAAATTTAACAATAAAAAAAAAAGAAAAGGAGAGAAAGAAAAATTATTAAGCGACTGCAAATTACCACTAGCTCAGACTATTAATCTAGTTTACCTTTGAAATACTTAAAAAATTAATTTTTATTTTTATTGAGGAATAAATGTATGTAGTTTAAACTATTGCAAATCTTGTTCTGGAAAACAGAAGTCCCTGACCTTGCATTTCTCCTGGTTACCTGTGGCAACCTTTCAGCACTTCCACCTGATATTTACCTACATATTATGAAATAATATGTATATATTGATATTTGCTGATTATTTCATTTTAGACATTATTTCTTGACTTTCCTCTGCAGGTTTAGACTTCCCTCTTTGCTTCTTGCCTCTCTCTCCCGCAACATGTACCCCCTAGACTGTCACTTTATGTGTATCACAACTCTGGCTTAATTAATATTCAGGATTTATATCAGTATTACTATGTAAATATTGTTCATGGCTGACCTACACAGTACATTATAATACAACTTTTGTATTCCCATAGTTACTAATTCCCTTACATTTAATTTGCTTAGTTTTCTATGTGCCTATCATTATTTTATTCCCAAATCTTTCCTTCAGAGTTGTATAATTTCTTTTAATATGATTGAACACAGAAGGTATTCTTTTCTATTCTTTGTGGTGTCATCTCTTCGCTGGTTCACCATTCAGAAAGCAAATAATGGCATTAAAGAGCTAACACTGATGAAAAAGTAACAAATCTCTCCCTTATCTTTTCTTTAATTTTTGATCCTTTTCTCCATTTGGACAGCTAAATCATTCTGTTCTCATTTCCTTAGGTTAAAAAGAGAATAAATCAGGAAGGTAGAAGAGGAGGAGTCGTCCTTTCCCGACTTTGAGTTTCACAGTTTATACCCCGAAGAATGCAAATATTTTGAATTAAACCTGGAGAGTGTGAGACAAGTGTCTCCTATTCCACTTCTCCTTTCATACTAAAAGTCAGAGGAAAAACGATAGAAGAGAGGAGTCAGGGATGACTGGGATGAGAAGACAGTGGGGTCAGTGTTAATTGATGGTCAGTTGTCCACTCTTGTAAGCACTACAGACGCTACACCTTGGGCCTAAACTAACAGTTCTCTTATTAGTTCCCGGGGGAACATCACTCAACATCAGCCAGCACATCATCCATGGAGCATCCCAGGTAGGAGATGCCTGTGGCTGTGTAACATGCCTAGTCCTCCCTGCAATGACACAGGATGTTTGCAACCCCCAAAAGAGGTTGGGGATCTGGATATCCAGTGCGTGCTGCTGTTGAACAAAACAAGCCTGACCTTATTTATGACTTGGGTCAACAGTAAAACACAGTCCTATTATAGATGCAAATACTTGTGGACAAATTGAACAGTTGTGGAGGCTATCGGTTGAAAATTGTTGAATCAATGAGTTAGAAAATAAAAATAGCGGAGAGTTCACATAATGGCCCAGTGAAGGAACAAGGAGCCTAAGTTCATGCAAGTCAATTACTACACCAATTTCTTATCTAAAATGAGGACAGCAATAGCTTTCTACACTTTAGAATGGCTGTTCGCTGATGGTGTAAATAGAAGTATATCAAAAGTTGAAATGCATAACATTACATATCACTTTATATGTAAGTCAAATATTTGACTTACATATTGATTTCATAATTCAACAAACATTAATAGAGTATAGACACCAAATTTGAGCAGAAGAGCAACAGCGTATTTTCACAAGTAAGTCCATTTTTAGTATTGCAGCATGAGGTAAATGATATCACTTGCCTCTCCAAATAATTACACATGAGAAAGGACACTCAAATGAAATGTATGAATTCTAAATACTTTTATGATATTAAATTTACATTTCAAGCTCAGTGCCTACTTGTCAGATATGATCTATAAAAACTATAACACCACAACATGCTTGTCACCCACAAAACAAGTTATGAGACCTTGTCATGGCACCTTAGAGCCTTTGATTTGACCATGACTGAGTGCTGATTTTTAATAGTAGAGGATTTCTAAGAGTTGAAACTTAAATAATATCATGGTGCCTCATGAAAAAGCTGACTATAAATTGTTAGGATTAATGGTTCTCATTGACTGTAACGTCTTTCTTGGGCAGTGAGAAAGAAAGTAGGGGAGAGGGAAGGATCCTTGCAGAAGAGTTCCAATTAATAAATATAGAAAGAATAAGAAAAAGAGAAAAATTATAAATAGGCAAACATAATTATTGTGGGCAAGTTCTACAGGGTTCTTAAAATTAGTGGGTGGATGTTTAAAGACAAACGGGATATTTGCGTAATCTCAAAGGGCAAACGGGGTGAAGGATGTGTGGAGACTCCCTGAACATTTTATTGTTTTGTGTGTAAATTTTATGTAAGTCTGAAGTCATTAAAAAAAATTATATATATATATATATAAAATATGCCTGAAATGTGTATGTTAAATTTTCTTACCCCAAACATTTGTTTTTTATTTCTTAATTCTACTTTTAAATTATGCTTGGTCCCATGTGAACCTCCAACAGCATACAAAACTTTTAAAATTATTTACATATTTGCTCTCAAGTACTCCCCAACTGCCTTCTAGTACCAGTAGAGGACTGTGAACAGTCAATCAAGAAGTGTGTTTTGAATATCTATTATTTTTATAGATGTGTGCTAACAATTGCAAGGGACTAAAAAAGCAGTCTGTGATCCAACGCCTCCCTTGAGGAGATAAAAACAAACTGGGAAGATATGCTTACACATGAAAAAATAAAATAGCAATGTGTGAAATAATGTGAGCCATACCTTATTTTTGTGATATTAGTCACAGGAGTTGATAGAGACAGAGAAAGTGACACATGTGCAAATAAGAGCAAGCTGGACCTAGAATATATGCAGGTCTTTGGTGGTGGGTACACGTAGGGAAATTGCACGGACTTTGTGGGGAGCTGGAGGCACATGGGAAGCAGTCATGGGAACTGAGTAGGATAGAAAATTAGAGGTGATGGGAAGGACAATGGACATTGATGGAGTTGAGTCAGACCAGAAAAGGTTGTGAAAGCCAGATTGAAGGCTCTTGGTCCAGGTGAAAAAATGGAGGGTATTGTAAGGGCTTTGTTAGGCTCAAGTTATTTTTCTGGCACCAACACAAACATGTATGATGAATTTCAAGCCAGCAAAAGCTCCAGTTTTGAAAATACATGATGAAAATATGTGATAACGAACCTTTGAGAGACCTCTTTGGAAATGTAAAGCTCATTGTCCTTATCTTATCTACCCAAAACCCACCCTCTTTCCCCCTAAAGCATTCTAGAGGATTCTTTGCTTTGGGGTTAAAGACAAAAATTCTAACATGGTCTCAGGATACTCCAAGAATGGACCCCTCCCCATATACCAAGATTTATCTGTACCCTATTCCTCTCAAAGTCTGCCTTCTCTTATTTACTTTAGGGCTTCTTCAGTTACTAGACCTTCGTATACACTTTTCACTCTGACTTACCCTTATCTTTTGACTAGTTTACTCCTTTTCACCCTTCAGATGTCAGTTCAACCCAATTATCACCTCTAGCGTAGAAGCCTCACTTCCTGCTCTGGTTGGATCTAATCATAATACCCAGTACCCGAGTTTGTAAAGCTTTTCATATTTGTATATTTAATATAGGATTATTTGATTTAATTATATGATTATTTGATTAATGTCTTTTTCCTTTATTAGACTACAGACTTCTGAGGGCAGAGACTATTTGCATTTATATTTTCCATTGTATTTTTTGCCTGTAGCATGTAATAGGCACTATGTAAGAATTTGTTGAACAAATAAATAAAATACTAAAATATTTATTTTCTTCATTCTCAAGACACTTTCTTATTTCAACAATATGATCTGAATCATGACGAAAATGTCTATCTCAACTTTGAAATGATAGTATATATATGACCCAATATTTTATAACTTTTGGAATGTGGGCTCTATAAGTATTATTCAGATGAATATATTGAACTGAATTACAAGAGCTTAAATAGAACCTGTTGATCAATAGATTGATATTTATGTGCAGAGCACTTTGCTCAGCACTGTGAGTTATTTTAACCTATAATAAATAATATGTGGTTCCTGCCTGGCTTATTATGAAGTAGGGAATTTATACAAAACTACCTATATTATATGGTACATTGTAAGGGCACTAGGGTTTACAAAAACATGTAAAGGGAAGATTTATTCTGACTGAAGGAATCTGGCTGAGCTACAGTGAAAAGTAACATTTTGACAGCTAGACTATGAGAAGACAAAAATTCCAGGCAAAAAGAAAGTAACTAAAAATACAAAGCACCAAAAGCATAAGGCATTGTAATAGAAAGTTAAGTAGCCCAGTAGGCTGCTAGTATGTTGTGATGTGAAATAGACCAGGAAAGTTAGGTTTCACCTAACAATGTGCTACACTCGTTGCATTTATTTGAAGGGTAGTAAGTTACTAAGGACGATGAACAAAGAATTGCCAAAATCAGATGTGTGGGGGGGGTCTAGTGGTAATCAGATGAGACATATTGGAAGAGGACTCTACAGATGAAAGAGAGTGGGGAGACCAGTGAGAAGGAGAAAAAATAAAAAAATTTACGAGAGCTTAAGGAAAGCCGAGGAGCATCTGACTGGGTTAATAGCAGTGAATTAGGGAGAGGATGGATAAGAGAAGCATTCAGAAAGAGGGAAGAACATGATTCAGCAAACATTTAATATGGAAGCTATTAGAATACGGGAACTAATATGGAAAGAATAGAAAACTAGAAAGTTTTGATATCATTTAACTGATGATAATTTAACTAAAAGCAAAAATAGTAATGAGAAAAGATTAATAACAATAACCTGTTCTTGTTTTAAACATTCTGATAACAGTAATTCTGTTAATATTATCAAAAGCTCTTGATGATAAAGAATTACAACATTTGCATTTTCACATGCTCTAAGAAAATGTATTTGTCTGTAACTTGTGTTCGTATTTGCTAATTGTTTGCCTTTTCTAATTTAAAATATTGGAGAATTTATTGATATTTAATCCTTTACATGCCTCCTTTTCACCTCCTCATTTTTCTAGTCTGATTTTATTTATAGCAAAATATGATTATGCTTTACGTTTCAGTGAAGGATAATCCCTTCTTGCTGGCTTTGACCCTGTTGCTCCCATTATTCTTTGAGCAACTCAGGCCAATGGACACTGATTAAGTAACTACCTGCCCAATATTCGAGGAGTTTTGGATAACGAAGGCCCTATGCCTCTCCTCAAGGAGCCTATGTAAGTGTAGGTCGAACTTCAAGTCTAATTAAATAGAACACAATACGGAGAGTGCCAAAACAATGCCAACAACAAAAGCTACCTCTTAAATCTCCTGTCCATTCATTCATTGCTTTAACAAATATTTTGAGATCCTCCACCAGGTCTTTTGCCAGGAATAGAATTTAAAGCCATGAACAAACCTGACCCAGAATGTGCCCTTATGGAGTTTGTTATAGTGTAAGAAAGCTTAGCACTAAAAAAGAAAAGGTAAATAAATAAATAAATAAAATTAATATCTAAATATAGGTTGAGTATATAATACGAATGATTGGTAATAATAGCAATAGTTAGTTAGAACTTAGCATTTTCTAAGTGAAGTCTCTAGTTTCAGAGCTGATCACTTTATATTACATTACACATATATTTTCTTGTGGGTGAGGCACCTACCCAGTGTGATAATGAAAAGTTTCTCTAAGGCAATGTTTAGGCTGAGACAAGTTGAATAAAAAGGCAAAAATCTACATGGAGAATCAGGGCCGAGCATTTCTAGCAGATGAAATAGGGTGTGTAAAGGTTCTAAGGGAGGAAAGAGCTTTGCATTTTGTAGGAATGAAAAATAAGTTAGATAGTGAGCTATGGGAGAAAAAGATTTAAAAAAAGAAAGAAAGAAACAGGAACCAGATCATGTAGTAGGACTTGTCATGCACAGAAAAGAGTTTGGCTTTTATTTTAAGAGAAATAAGAAAACATTAAGGTTGTATAGTGACATTACCCTGCGAATATTAAAAAAAAGATAAATCCAGCTCTTACATGAAAAATGAGTGAGAAAGTAAAACACAGGAAGTTAAAAGGCTAGTCAGTGACAAAAGTAGGATTTGAATTCAAATCATTGTGACTACCAAGACTTGTAACCACCATATCCCCTACATCAGGGGTGGCCAACTTTTCTGTATATACGATCTACTTTTTATCTTAAAAGTGTGTCGCGATCGACTTGTTGTCATAGGCGTAGTCTAAGGGGGAAGAAGGGGTGTGAAATGCATACTATGTTTATACACTGTGTTTCAGTATAAGGTGCATTCCAGCGAGGTATGGGTAGATAAGTAAAATATATGTTCAAAACTATTTTTTATTTTTTAAATCACTTA
>PVKE010028915.1:0-20599 GCA_004027555.1 Craseonycteris thonglongyai
TTCCCTTCCCTTCCCTTCCCTTCCCTTCCCTTCCCTTCCTTTCCCTTCCCTTCCATGCCCTTCCCTTCCTTTTCCTGGGTAGCAGTGAAAACAGATGACTACAATGTGGAAAGCTAAGTGGGGGTTGGTTTGAGAGAATCCCTCCAGCTTTTCTCAAGTCCACACTGTCATAATCTCAGAACCTCCCTGGAGAGACTAGATGAAAACGTCACTATTTGTGCCTTTAAGGATCTCACAATGTCACTTCAAACTTAGTTGTAAGAGGGTGAAAATGCTGAAAGCATGGTCCCCTCCTAGCTCGTGTGGATGGCTTTGTCCTGAAAAACCGCCATTGGGGACTGGCCAGCTTTCACGGGGTGAAGTCTGAGGGATTGGGGAGGCTCCCAAGACTGTGCCTCAGCTTCTTGAATCAAACCCACAACCTGAGAGATCAGTAACCTTGCTGTAGGCCAAGAGAAGCTGGATTAGCCAGAGGTTGCCCTAACTGCCGTCTTCCTTCCTACCCTGGGGACATTTAGAAATGTGTGTATAGCGGTCAGAATGCTCAGTGGAGGACATGTCAACATAGAGGCTGGGATGAAGGTCACCCTGCAGTACCATGGACAGTACCACCTAAGGAAGAATCCACTCACTCCAGATGGCAATAGTGCATGCTACAAAATACAAGGCTAGATGACAACCTGCAATCATATGAGGGCACCAAGAATTCAAGGTTCTAGATAGAAGTTTCACTTTTGAAGACAGATGCTGATTAACGAAAATAAACCTTCATTTCTAGGGCCCACTTCATGTGAACCCACACTTCATGCTCCTGCCCACTGCAGTGAGCCCCTCTACCTCCACAGGTTGTGCTAATAGTAAGGCTCTACTCCAGCCACTGTAGCCCAAGGGACAGTGGCCTGACCTTCACACCACAGGTGGCCACTCTCTCTGCTCCGATCCTGCACTTCCCCTTCCCATTACCCACAAAGCCAACATCTGAGCAGAGCCCGTGTGGACACTCCAGCCTTGGGCATGGCCCTGTGGGCTCCATTTGCATTGTTTGGGCCTGTACCCAAATTTCTGAGCCATTCCTGTATGCACTGGGCTCGTTGCCTCCTCTCTTTTGCATTGGCACAGATTTCTTAAATATTCTACTCCTCCAGATTTCTTTTTGCTTTTTTTTAAATTATATTTTATTGTTAAATTTAATGGGGTGACATTGGTTGGTAACAATTACATAGTTTCCTGATGCACAAGTCCACATCAGATTTTAACCTTGGATTGTCTCACCCCAAAATGCATGATCCCACTCAAAACGACCATGGTGTCCCCACTGAATTTAAGCTGAACTCTTGGTTGAATCCATTTTCTATTTGACTGGTGACTCTGCCAACCACTCATCACAGTTCCTGGGCCCCAGAAGCAGGGCCTGGTCCACAGACATGCCTGACCAGGCCCCTAAACTGGGACAGGGACTCAGGTGCCCTCTGTGTCTCCTGCTCTGAGCCCCAGTCCCTTGTGCTCAGAGGGACTAATGGGGAAGCAGCAGGGGTTTGGTCACGACCTTAGCCAAACCCAGAGTAAAGTCCTCATCAAGTGCCTGGGGGCTTGATTGTTTATCACTCTAATAACTGATGATATCGAGCAAGTTAAAATTAAACTTGTTCAGAGAAGATGGGGATTCCTAGGCCAGTAGTGAAGATGTGTCCCTTGGTCAGGCCCTGTGAGAACAATGACATTGGCTATCTCCTCAGAGGATCTGAGAGCTACCACCCAAAAGAATATACTCAGCCTTTGGCCCTGAGGGTCACCCTTGTGCCAGCCAATTACCTACCGCACCGGACCATTTAGAGGAGAGAAGACATATTTGCCTCCATTCACATCCGGGCAAAGCAGGGCTTTATATAGGGTGAGGAGAAGGCCAGGGCTCCCTTTAAATCCAAAGCTTTCTCTTTCCCCTTTGGGCCTCAGTTTAACTTCTTTCACAAAAGAGAGCACATGTCTTAAGACAGAAAAGTACCCTAGTAATTGATACCTCACAAATGCAATTAGGCCCCAATTAAGCGCTCTCAGGGGGCGCCCTTCCAGTGTGGTGTTCCGAGTTTGGTGATCGCTTCATGATCATGCACCCCGGGCCTCGTGGTCATGAAGCATTTGTTTCTGTCAGGCTTCGGCCCCCAGAACCTCCTGCCCCCTTTAGATGCAGTCAGGCTGTGGGCCAAGAGGTAGCAATGGCGAGTAGAGCAGGAGAGAGGCAGAGCAAATGCAATGCTGGGAGGGGCACTTCCAGAACAAGGAGAGCCAGGTTGGCCAAGAACACACCCTGGCTCCTAAGGTGAGGCTGGAACATGAGCTGGGAGGGGGTGGGGGGCCGGGGGGAGGTAACTTCTATGGCCAAAATTTCATAATATTTACTAACCGACCTAGTGCTTGGACTATAGTTCCTTCATCCCACTACTGTGGGGCTTTGGACGAGTAAATAAAGAATACCTCCTGCTGTGCTTGGGGGATTTGCACTGTAGTTGGGAAGGTCAAGAGCACCCTGTCGACTTCCAGGCAACAAACTTCCATCTGGCTCCGTCACACACACACACGTGAGGTAACACACTCAATACTGACCCATCTGTGGAGCCAAGGGAAGGACAAGGGAGGCCATCTGGGTCCTGCCTGCCTCAGCTCTGTCAGCTCTGCCACTCGGAAGCTGAATGACCTGCAGGTTGCCAACCTCCTCGTGTCTCCCTTTCCCAATGGTGGGATGGGGAGAGTACAGAAGCTTCAGTGGGCTGATAGGGATGGTTCGGCAGGGTGCCTGGGCCACAGCCGTGTCGACACGTGCCACGTCCCTCCTCCCCTCCGCAATCAGGGCTCCTTTACCTCGTTTATGTCATGGACCCCTTTGGCAGCCTGGTGATGCAGACAAAGCCCTTCTCACCATGATGGTATACATGTGAGCTAAACTAGATAAGACTACAGAGGACACTGCATATGTATTGAAATTCGGTGATCAAAATACTAGGAAAACAAATTTGCTGTATAGTAATAGATGTGCTTCTTTATTAACACAGTTAATAACAAGAGCTGCTGGTGGGTCTAATAGCTACTATAATTTTGAAGTAGCAATAAGCTTAAACAGTATTTCAACATATCTGTAACAACTGTAATGAGATATAAAAACATCTGTGATTTCTGTTGGTGACAACATTACAGCTATTGCTAACGCTACTGTGACTTTTTGTCTATGTTCAAAATGAGAGGACTTGCTCAATTTTCATTAGAGCTTGAAAATACAGATGTAATCTTTTTTCCGTCTAAGTGCGTAGACCCCAGGCTAAGAACCATTGCTATAAGATTTGGTAAAATAAGTGATAACCACACTTTCTAAATGTTTAAAGTAACACTTCTTTTCTCATTACTAAAGAAAAATACAAACGTAATATCAAACTAAGAAATATAGAGTAAGAGGAAAAAGACAAAGGAAATAAAAACGTGCCCCAGAGAGATCCACTGCTGACACTTGGTGTAGCAGTTTGACTCTTTTTTTTTTTTTAAAGGCATACACACGCTAGCTACTTTTAAATATATTATTTATTTATTTATTTATTTTTGACAGAGAGGGAGAGAGGGAGAGAGATATAGAGACAGAGAGAGAACTGAACTGGGGGAGCTCCCAGTTCAGCATATGGGTCCGCACAGGCCGGGACCGGGATTCGATCCTCGGTCCCCAGGGCTGCAAAGTGAGCGCTCAACCCACTGAGCCATCCCGGCTTCCCCCTAGTTTGACTCTTAAGACTTGGGGCGGTGTTGACCCATTACTCGTGCACTGACTCTGCTCCACCTGGGGCTGTTCGTTTGCTTTCTCACTCCGAGGGAGGTCAAGGCACAGGTGCTCAGTAAGAAGCCAACTCAAAGCAGCACGAACGTAGGCCACCAACTACCGGAAGCCAGTGACTGAAAAGGGGCTCCTGCCCTTACAGCACAGCCACCCACAGGCTGGGGAAAGCCTCAAGAAACAGTTAGGTGCCCCAGCAGCCCAGAGGACAGGCAGGGTCCTCCAGGCCCTCTACCAGGAGCTACCCCATTGAGCTCAGCTCTCTCGGTAGACCTGATGAATGGTCTCAACTTGGAATTATGAATTTGGAGAACCGGAGTTACCCACTTGATAAAGAACACCAACGGACTCTTCTCCAAACTGCCAGATGTTCAGATCAGATCTGTGACACTTGCAGGCAAATAATCTATTTGGAAATAACGATGAGGAGGCAGCACTGAGTCTAGGTCTTAGTCTATACAAACACACATATGTAGCCAGCAAAGGACCCTGATGCCGCCCCAAACGATCCCCCGTGGGGACACTGTGCAGCTCTCTCTGGGGTGAAAGGATGGTCTGACTGATGTTCAATAGTCCCAAGTCCACCCAGGAAGACCAAACACTTGGAATGGCTTGTCTGGAACCCATTCAGAGATGCCCGTGGGAAACCCACCATGCGTGAATTCAGAACACAAAGGGGGCCAGGCCCCGCATCACTTTCCCTAAGATCCCTGAGAACTCAACCCCATGGGCGTCCAAGCCGTGGCCAGCTTCTTGGCCCCCTCCTTGCCATCTGTCCCATGTGCACATGAGGTCGTGGAGCCACCATCACCAAGTCCCTCTTGGTCAGAACTTCTGAGAGATCCAGGCCAACAGCACTCACTGCAGCAACATAGGAAAAGCCCCTCCTTCTCTTCTCCAGCTCAGACCTTAGAGCCAAGTTCTCTTCTGACCTTCAAACCAAGACCTCCCCAGGTGGGGAGGGGAAGGGTGTTACTGAAACGCTCCTGGGAAACTTAGCATAGTTGTCAAAATGTGATTGTGTGCTTTCCTGGAGGGACCCTGCTTCTTCTAAGCCCAAGGATCACAGAGCAAGATCACAGGCCGGCAGAACTCCCAAGTCCAAAAGGCACTGCCAAATTTCAACGTGTTTTTAATAAAACAATGTGGAAAGGGCAGCTCATTTGGATTCTGCACGGGGTCATTCAATTAAAGCTGAGATTCTAGGAAAACTTGTACCACGCTGACCATATTTTCCATTAGTAATAATGATAAAAGATAATTATTGAGCCTGCCTCTCAGATATTCCAGACACCTGTACCTCCCCTTAATTAATTGCTAATTAAGATATGAAAGAACTGCAGTGTCTCTCACACATCCTGACTTTATTAAGCCTCAGCAAATCTTCCTCAGGGAAAAGAAGCCTAAATTGCCAAGGCTGAGCCCTTCCTTTGGTTTAGAAACCAGAGGCAGAAGCGGGTGAGCTGCAGAAGAAGGCTGACTCTGAGTTAGGGTCATTGAGGTACATCATTCAGGTGGAGCGTGAAGACCCTGAGAGGAAAGAATGAGGGGGAAGAGGGCGGAGCTAGCAAGGTTTGGGTTCCTACCTTCTGCCACACACTGAACTAAGCCTTCTACATCTGTTATCTAGTTAATCCTCACGACAATCCTGTAAAGAAATGTTATTATCCCCATTTTACAGGTTAGGATAGGAGTGCTTAGAGGCACTAAATTCATATCTTTTCCAAAAGTGAGTGTGGCTGATAAGAGCTGGAATTTGATTCAAATTCCATGCTCCTGCATTTGCTGCTCCATTGGAGATACAAGAAACAGAAATGTTCTCAGGTCTTCACCATTGTTTGTTGGCTTGCTTGCTTGTTGGCTTGTTACTTTTTACCATTGTTGATAAAGGTAAAAAGATATTTGTGGTAGCCATTGTTGATAAAAGTAAAAAAACAAAACAAAACAAAAACATGTGTGGTAGCTTGCCTTCAAAACAGCCCCCATTGACTCTTGCTTTCTAGTAGCTGTACCCTTGTATCGCATCCTCCCACATTAAGTAGAGCCAACCTGTGTAACCAATAGGACACTGCAGAACTGATGGGAAGGCCAGTCATAATAGACATTGCAGCTGCCACCTGGCTCTCTCTTGTATCATTCCCCCAGGGGGAAACCAGCCACGTTGTGGGGACACTCCAGCAGCCTTGCAGAGGACTCTTTGGGGAGACCCCCTGCAACACCCAGCATCACAGAAGTGAGCGGCCCTGAAATCAGATTCTCCAGCCCAAGGCTGTCTGCAGACAACGACAGCCCCCGTAGATACCATAGCTGAAACTTCATGAGACCTAGAGCCGGAACCACACAGATAAACTACTTCTGAAGTCCTGAGCCATGGAAACCATGAGATAATAAACGTTTATCTTTCCAACCGCTGAGTTTGAGGGTAATTGATTATGCAGCAATAGATAATGAATTGAGCATTCATGAACTTTCCACATCTTACTGAATTGCAACATCTTGCCAATACCAATGAATCAGAGACATCCTAAGAAACATTCAAATTTGTATGCCTGAACATAGGAGCCCCAGACAATAGTTATTCAAGGTCTATTCTGGTAGGAGAGCTAGCTTGTGAGTTTAGAAGCCAAATGTGGGCCAGATCACCGATAGTTGTCTAAATTTCTCATCTTCTCAATAAGATGACTAAGTACAATTTGTTGACCATTTACCATCAGATCCATTTTCAGCAACTGACAGCTGTGGGAATTGAGGAAAAATAAATTGACCATAGTTACACACACGGCGTGGTTTTATCTAGAGCTGATCAGCATCCTTGCAATTACGTGGCTATTACTGAAACTTCACCAGCAATTTGCAGGAAGCAAACCAAAACCAACCAAGGACTATGCAGACTAGCACAATCAATTGTGTCATAAGTCTGAAGTCTCTGCAGGATTTGATTGTTGTGTCACCAGGCCTGGCAGGCAGGCTCTTTCTTCCACCCACGATTCACCTAGGGCCAAAGGGCGAAAACATGGGGCTTTGGAGAAACTCTGTACTTGTGATCACCAGAGCTCCCGGGCTGCATTCTGCACAGAACAGACCCTCAGACCCTGCCTGGGCTGGCAGGGGCAGGGAGCGCCCATGACAAAATCCAAGCCTGGCCACTTGGGTTTCTAGACTCACATTCAGTAGAAGAGCGATCAGCATTGGATGAGGAAAGAAAATAGAATGCATGTGTTCTGGACATATTTCATAGGAAAACTTGTTTGCAATGAGGAGCTGTTGTAAGTGGACTTCAGAAAATGGATATGAAAGAAGGGTTGGGCACGAGAAGGGACGGGCAGGTGAACACGTGGATTGAGAGAATGGACACAAAGAACACATCAATTTGTTAAAGTTGCTGGGGAGTCAGATCACCGCACTCTTTAGCCTTGCACATGTCCCCTGTGGTTCCATTTAGCCTCCTCCCCCTCCCCCATTCCTGCAGAAGTGTGTAGGCTACAAGGATTTGGGAGCATGAGCCCTGCACTTGATAGTTCTCTCTACTATCACAGTTTTGCCTCTGGAACATGTTACCACAGGCAGACTTGCCCCCATTATGACACACCAGTGTCAGTTTCTGTTATAATAAGCCTTTGCCTTGTCACCAGTTACGTGGAAATCTACTAAAAGCAAAGGCCTTTGTGTGATTTCTTTACAGGGCATTATGGCTTGTTAATCAAATTAAACGGATCTATTAGTGAGGTGATGCTGATTATATCACAAAGGCCAGTGTATTAGGTTCCTTATGAGTTTCATCCTAACAGAGCCAGTGTGGTCGGTCACAACTTCAGGAAGGTCAGGGTACACAGCCCACAGTTTGATACCTATTAAAACAAACAAACAAAAAAGCTAGTAAATGGAAAAGAACACAGGACTAGAACACAGGAGTCCCGCATTCTAGTTTGAATTCTCTGACTAACTGTGTGTCCAGTGCAGGCTTCCGTAAGTGGACTCTACCAGTTGTGACTGCTGTTCACGTGTGGCTCTCCTTCATGGGCAGGGGCTCCTAGAGGGCAGAGGTGTGGCTTCTTCTTGTGCCTTCAGTGCCTGGGTGGAGGCCGGGGCACTCAGAAGGCTCTTAGTTTGCTCCCAATGACCTGAAAACAAAGTGCATCTATGCATATTCGCCTATGTATATCTGAGGTCACAGGAGCAGGAAAAAAAGTACAAAAGTCTCTGTCCCATGCTGTCAACATGGGGCACGTGGTAATATGGGTGGAGAAGAACAGAGAGGAGGTGGAGAGAGGCAAGCAACAGAGGAAAAAATATGAGGACACTGCGCTACGAAAGCCTGGATGTCTAATGGGATCTGTTTGATAGAAAACATGGGTATGTATACACAAATAAATTAAGTGAAAAAATGACGATGTACATATGTTAAATCAAAACAAGTGGCAGACTATTTCAGTTAAAAACTATAAACAAAAACATCTCATAATCTGTGCACGGAGGCCTAATTTGCTTTAAATGAGCACCAGAGAAGATGCCTATTGTAGATGCTGTGGGGCACCACACCCCAGCCCTGGGAGTGTTGTGTGACTGCTGACTCTCAGCTGGGGTCCTCTGCAGGGGTCACCCTCAGCCAAAGGGAGCTGCTTTGTTGCGGTTGCCCCACCCTGGGGCAGACTGCCTCCGAAGGCCTGTCCCTTTTCAAGCATGACAGCTCCAGAGCACCTTTGACCAGTTCTTCCTCCTGTATGCCGCCCATGTCCCCAAGAGTATGCCCCAGTCAACCTTCTGTGTGTACATTCTGTCTCAGACTGTTTCCTGCAAACTTGACTTACGACAACGTGGAAGGATCTGTACTAGTCTTGTAATATGTTACCTCAAGGGGCTGAGATTGGAGGAGAAGAATTAGCTTTTTCTGTATACATCTTCATATGAATTCACGTATTACAATGAGCACTTACCACTCTTATAATTTTAAGGACATCCAAAAAAGACATTTAAAGTGTAATAAACAAATATATGAGTTGAATGAATGATTGACCATGCCTATATCTAGTTGGGGAAGTAATAATAAAATAGCACCTTGAAGGCAATGTTTAATGAACTAAACTGAAGGGGATTTTGTCAATACTTTTGATGACCTTTGACCCAGTTGTTTCCAAAGAGATTGGACCAGCTTTCTAAGAGTGAGGGCACCGCCTCACAGATAAGATGAGAAAAAACGGTCAATGGGTAGAAACAAAAAGGAGAAAGGGTTTTAATTCAAAGGAAAGACAGATTTTGTGTAATAATACCAGATTTGTCTGCCAGTAAAATAGGCTGCAAATTTTAGGCAACTAGTGTCCAAATTACAGTCCAGAGGACCTGTAATTTTTCCATTTAGTGAGCAGCCAGATTGGAATTGGAGGAGGAAAATATCTGGCATTGATATCGTCTCCAACACCTCCTTCCCAATGCTGCAGTCTCTGAATCCTTCCCGACCCATGCCCCGGGCAGCCACTGCTGTACACTGGAGTGTAGGAATCCACTCACCTTCCCAGAACAAAATGATCTGTCCACTTCCTCCAGTGCTGAGCTCCTTCCATCAGGTCGTCCGGGAAGGTTGATTTATTCAAGAACAACTTAGATGGGCAAGCCGACGCCTCAGCCAAAGGCCTGCTCCTTCCTCCATCCGCTGCTGCTTGAGTTTTGCAAATACATCCTCTTTAGGTGCCTCAAATGAGGTCCCTGTGGCTCAGGGTCCCCTTGGAGAAGGCTCAGAGGGTCTCTGGGAAGCAAGCCCTTGAAGACCCTGTCATCCTGCGATGGACTGTGTTGATGGCTCCTGGGTGTAGTATAGGGGTGCCTGTTCCAAGTTCTGCATAGGAGCCCTGCTTACAGAGACTGACAAAGTGCTTACACGGGAACTACCCCTTGCAATAGATGTCACTGCTCCTGTAGGTGGGGGTTTCAACCCGAGAGAATTAGTCTTTGTTGTGCATTCATTCATTGACTCAATGGGGATTTATGGAACTTTTCTGTGCTGGCTGGCATTGTGTTTGGGACAGGAGCTAAGGCAGTGACCGGGACAAAGAAGCTGCCCTTGAAGACTTAAGAGTCCAGGGTGAGAACAGCCCACAGGAAGAGTTGTACAGTAGATGGCAACTTTTATGGCAGAGGAAACCTCAGACATTAAGAACATAAGAGGGACTCGGGTTTTGGGCAGATGAGTTCCTGGATAGGGTGTCAAGCATCTGTCATAATCAGATCATCTAAGCATGTAATTACAGCCACCTTCAATGATCTCAGAATAGATTTGCACATAAAATACCTTTTTGGATTTATCATTAGTCTGTAGAGTTTTTACCTTAAATATTTACGAATTTATTGCAAAGGTATTGAAATGAATAAGAGAAAATTAATGAAATGAATAAAACTCTCTGGAGAGGAAAAAATAACTGAATAAATACCAGAGTTCTCTTTGCTTTAGAAATATGCCTGGTGTACCTCCAAGTGTACTGAAAAGAAGCCATGGCATTTGGGATAGAAGGGAAACTGAGGTTCCTTGTTTAGAAACCATAAATATATTTCTGCCCTCCCTCCTCCTGTTCCAGGTGGCTGTATCATCCTAACTGCACAGAAGCTGGATCTCCTTGGGCATTAAGATTAAAGAACGTTCCGGAAAGAGAAAACATCGAAGACACTATTACTAAAGGTACCATCTCTCCTCTGCACCTTTAATTATCCGTCATTGCAGTGACCAGTTTGAGGCTTTCATAGTGACTGCATATTCCCAGGGATTTGAGACTCCATCACTGCAGCAACAGCCTGGGGGACAGTCCCCCTGAAGTGAAGTGGTCAGAACAGCCTGGGGGACAATCCCCCTGAAGTGAAGTGGTCAGAAGCATTAGCTGCTGGGCTTCACGATGCCTTAGAAAAAACTGGAGAAACTGGGCACCCAGGTTTGGGATTCTCATAAAATATTTCTGAAATACATTTCATGATATGGTTGGTAATAAAGTGTGCTACTGCTCTCAGCCCTTCCAAGAAGCTAAACTTGATTTCAGCCCAAACACGCCTGCACTGGGCCTGCATGAATCAGTTGCTAAATTATTCACCAGCCTAACTCGGAAATTTCTAGAGTTCTAAACCTCTAATAAAGCATTATGAAAAAATATCCATCTCTTTATCTCTATCCATAACTATTTATATGGCTAGAGGAAAAAACCTGTCGCTTTATTTCTTTTAATTTAGATGTGTTCCTAATTCCATTTTCATACCACATATTTATTGTCTAAAGAATCTTCAGGTTGAAATAATAACCTCTAAAAAATGGTCTATGCGAGAAGCCTCGCAGGAATCGCAGAGCTGACAGGCACAGTGAATATTTTGCTCACTTAATAACTTTTCCTGGCATTCAGACATGATATGCCAAATCAGGGACTTTTCAAACAGGTGAGACCCTTTTTGATCGTGCAAAACAATGCTAATATACCCACCAGCCTTCTCTCTCTATTTGTTTATACGGTTGCTAAAGTTTTTCCATGAAATACTCATCTCTTCCTCAGACGCATCATGCTCTTATTACCTATCACTGTACAGCGATAAGATGGGACTTTGATGAAGCCCCATGTTTGAATCAGCTCAGAATACCCTCAGCAGCACCCTGCCTCACTTGGGGACACTTGACTACAGAGCACCCTGAGCCATTTAAAACCCCTCTGAACGGACAAACTCACAAGAGACATCATCGCATTAAGCTGGCTCTCAGCCATTCCCACTTAAGAGTGAATTGGTTAATTTGGTCCTTCTAAGCTAACAGCTGGTTGAGATTAAGTTCTCTGTAACCAAGCAGAGCTGCACAGGGTGGACCATCTGGGCAGCAACCAAGGTAGTTGTCCCAAGAGCATCACTGAAAATGTATTAAGATGGAGACAGTTTTACTTATCAGCACTCTTCTCAGACAAGGTACTTGAGTAGCTAAAAGAATATTTGACAAATCACTTGCATTGAAAGATTCAAGTCCTCCCCGCCCCCCCCAAATGTGGTCTCTAAACTGACTTCTGAATAAGGTGGGTCAATGGAGGTATGAGATCTAGAGAGCTGTCCTCTTCCTCTACATCGATGTTGAACAAATGTGAGACAAGTTATTAGCTTGACTAGAACACCCACATATTCGCATCTAGCCCTGGTATCAGAAGCTCTGGGTAGAGGGGCTGGAAGGACGAAAGAGGGAACCAGGACCCCCGTGTGTGGGAGGGAGGTAGTGGGAGAGGGGTGACATCCTTTCTGGAGCAGCGAGCTTCCCCTGCTCAGGGGTCGATCTACAGGCTGAACCAGAGAATGCTCATGAAAGGAAAGGCTGAGCCTGACACTTCCTTTGACATTGTGATGCATAATAAGAAATACTATTTGGTCTTCATCCCATTCCTGGCATAGAGCTTCTAAAACCCTTACCATTTCTTAAGTGCCTTAAGAGATAAAGGTGTCTTCATGTTCCTAACCAACACCTGCCAACCACACCTTATGTTAATGAGTTAAGTTCTTTGGAAATCCCCTAAGGATGGGGGCTGGTTGCTAGGGGACTCATACTTGTGATTAAAGGGTTAGAACTTTCAGTTACACCCTTGATCTACCAGGATGAGGGGCTGGATATTAGTCCAATCACCACAGGCCAATGATTTAACTAATCATGCCTATGCAAAAAAACCTCCATCAAAATCCAAAGAGCTTCCATGTTGGGAAAACAGACTATTTCCAGCCCCAAATTCCATGAGGACAGAGTCTTCTTTGTTCAGGACCTACCTCACCTTGTGTATCTTCGTCTGGCTGTTGATTCATATCATCCATAGTCATATTACACTGTCCTTTGTAACAAACCAGTCATCTACTGAGCAAATGCGTTTTCTGAGTTCTGTAAGCAGCTCTAGAAAATTAATCAAACCCAAGGAGGGAGTTGTGGGCACTTCCGATCTGTAGCTCATCAGAAGCACAGGTGACAACCTGGATTTTATGATTGGCATGTGAAGCGGAGGGCAGTCTTGTGAGACTGAGCCCTCCGCGGTGGCATCTGAATGCGCTCTCTGAGTAGAGTGTCAGAATTGAGCTGAATGATAGGGCACCCCACTGGTGTCAGAGGATTGCTTAGTGTGAGGAAAGAACTCCGTGCCTGCGTTGGTGTCAGAATCGGAATCAGAATTCACACCAGGGTTCAGTTCCATTGCAGTCTAGGGCTGACAGACGCTCCTGAACTCGGGGAGGGTCCAGCCAAAGCTGGAAGGGAGGCACCTCCCTGGAAGCCAGCTAACAACTGCCTAAGGGTCTGGACAGGGGTGCTGGAGCCTGCTGGCCTCCTGGGGGCGGGCATCTCCGAAGTCCCCAGGAGGCAGCAGCGCAGTTCTCAGAAGCACCAGCTGCTCTGTTGATTAAATCTCCAAGCTCTCCTGGCACAGGGGCCAGTCGGTCTTTCTCTGCCAGGTTTGTCACACGTGTACGATTGACCTCACAGGAGAGCATGGATTGTCCGGAGGAGCCCTTCCCCTTGTACTTGCAAGTAGCTGTTCACTACTTGACTAGGTGTTGGAATTGCACAAGTTACCAAGTGTGAAGACCTCCCGTTGCCTTCTGGCTCGTTAGCAATTCAAACCGAGGTGCATTCACCAGGCTGGTGTGACCTGCTTTACTCAGCCCCCTGCTACCCTACCTTCCTTCCCCGTGCATTTAAAAGCAGCTTATTTTAAAAGCTGATTAGATGAGCCCTTAATAACATTAGGATTTAAATGGCCTCAGATCGGCTTTCAGCTTGAGATAAATTGAGATAAATGTGATGTTTGGGGAGCTGGGCTCCTCGCCTTAAGGCTGCTCTGGACAGCAGACAAGTTTTAAAGCACTTTGTGACTGTTGAGTCAGCTCCAACTTCTGATGACCCTGTGAGTGAGTGACATCCACAGTGTCCTGTCCTCAGAAGCCTGGCTCAGCTTGTGTAGACTCATGACTATGGCTTCCTGTACAGATCAGCCCATCTCATATCTGGTCTTCCTTTCTCCTGCTACCTTTCATTTCCCCCAACATTATTGTCTTTCCCAAAGACCCTACCCTCTCCTGACCTGCCTGAAGTAGGACAACTTCAGTTTTATTATTTTTGCCACTAGTGACACATCAGGCTTAATTTGCTTTAGGACCCACTTGCTTGTCTTTCTGGTGGTCCAGGGTAACTGTGGAGCTCTCTTCCAACACTGTATTTCAAATGAATCCATTTTTTTTTTTCTACCAGCCTTCTTTATTGTCCAACGTTAATATCTGTGCATAGTAACTGGGCACACGAGGGTGTGGAGACTCCTAGCCCTGGTCTCTCATGACACATTTTGGCTCTTGGTGATCTTTCCTCATTCTTCCCTGGCTGTCCTTTGAGTGTCAGCCTTCTCTTGATGTCTTGGCTGCAGTCTCCATTGGAATTGATGGCCGAACCAAGGTAAGCGAAATCTTTAACAATTTTAATGACTTTGCATTGTCAATATTAAAGTTGTATATGTCTTTATTTCCAAAGATTTATTTTATTGTTTTTGACAGAGACAGCCGGGGGCGGGGCGGTGGGGGGAGAGTCTCCATAGTTGTAGGTCATCAGTTTTCAACATGGTTTCATTCCACACAGGTGGGCGGCGGCCACGCAGGACAGGAACTGGGCTGGGGGCCTCCCACATGAGAAGCACACCCCAGTTCAGCATATGGGTCTGCACGTGCTGGGGTAGGACTTGAGCCATGGTCCCCAGCTCTACAAAGTGAGCGCTTAACCTGCTGGGCCATCCCGGCTTCCCCAAATTGTATATTTCTTCTGTGGTCAGGATTTTATCTTCTTGATATGCAGATTCAATCCTGCTTTGTCATTTTCTTCTTTCACTTTCATCAGAAGTCTTTTCAAGCCACTGCTAGGTCCCATCACTACAATGGTATCACTTGCATATCTTCAGTTATCAACATGTCTTCCACCAAGTTGCACTCCTTCCATTGAGCCCAGCCTGGTTTCTTGTATATGTTCTGCATACAGATTTTAAAAATTGGAAGGTAAAATGCACCCTTTTCTGACACCCTTGCCTATAGAAAACTACTTGCTTCTGTGTTTTTTTGCAGCCTGAAACTGGGTTTGTGTGCATCTATAAGGTTTCATTTCTGAAGGTCTAGTGTTCTCTGTGTAGATGATCATGCATTTTCAAGGAAAGATAAGTTGAAGCCAAGGGGCAGAGGACAGAGTTATAACCTACGTGTGATAATCTATGGGAAGGCATCTTTCTGTACTCCCACACTCTCATAGCTTTCAGTTCCAGGCAATAAACCTTTATTGAGCAACTACTATTTAGTAATTTAATTCAATATTAATGTTGTCAATACCCAACTTTTGTTGAGAATAATACAAAATGGTCAGAAGTATGAACGCTTTGTCTTGGTTCGTATGTGTAGCGGCCTCTGTAACTCTTATCGATGGGCTCAGTGCTGGGAAGAGGAAATGCACTTATCCAGCTGGAGGGGTATAGCTGCTTTCTGATTTTTTACTGTTCTGTAAGTTTGAGTAAATGTTAAAAACAGACTAGGAGGGGTGGAATGGGAAAGCAACCAAAGGTGCTTCAATGTTAAGGTAAATGTATTTTTACAAATAAATAAAAACTCAGCTATCTTCTCTTCCCCATCTTTCCCCAACGAAGCTAGACACCTAGGTGTCCTTAGAATTAAATCTTGAGATTCTTAAAAATACGAATTGCCCATGTAATGTGGTGGTCATTGCAGAAGTGCCCCTGACTTTAAGTTTTCTTTCAGAATGCTCATCAAATAATAGCTGCTCTCAGAACCTTTCAGAAGAAGCCAAACCTTGAGCTTGGGCCTAGTATTTGCACTCCCGTGTGCCGTGCTTCCCTGAAGCCAGGATAAGAATTCTAAGGATCCAGTTCAGGGAGGAGGAAAGAACCTGGGTCTGGGCACAGCTGTGGGTGAAACCACTCCTCCTGCTCTGGTCCTAAGAGTCCAAAACTCACCCAGATATCAGGGACCCTGTAGGAACAAAATGCACATGATCCCTTTAAACTGTGGCTGGAATGGATTCAAACAGAAACTACAGTGTGAATGTGAATGGGCACTTCTGCTGTCTGTGACAAAGGCCTTGAGAAAGGTCAGTGAGGTTAGGCTGTGGGTTCTCAGGATTTGACTCTCTCCCAAACCTCGGATCAGTCTCTACCAGGACCCAGCTCACCTGGGTTCCTATGCTATTCTGCCTGGAGGGGACAAGTGAGTGTCAGAGCGGTCTCCGCAGAGCTTCCATGCTCAGTCCTGCTTCTTAGTTCATTTAAGCACCCCAATAAGTGCTGATCAACTTTTAACCAAGAGCACAGTATCGAAAAGGCCATTGCTCGTGAAAGTACTTGCTGAGTATTTATTTGTGTTTTCTTTCGACATCTTGCAGTTTACATGGGGAAATGTACTGGTGTTCAGTGTGTCAACTGGCAGTTTATACGCAAGCTTACTTTTCCCTTTGCTAAGCTGGGGCCCATGCAGAAGGAGCTTTGCTTAGTTCTGCTCCTCTCCTCAGAATGCCTCTGCATGGTCAGCCTCCTTGACGCACTGTGCTCTGCTCTCTCTAGAGAGAACGTGTCCCTGCTCTTTGCAAAAGGCAAACTCTTCCACTGAGTTAACTCTCAGTCCCTTTCTTGCCATCTCCTTCAGAGCCTTCATTTATTCACTGGATTCCTCACTCATCTTCTCTCACTTTCTATGAAGTTCTTCTGCTGCTTATAAACAAACCTTAGCCTGCAAACAAACAAACAAGATTTTGAATGATTTTATGACTCTCTAGCTCCTTCTTTTATCCCAAACTCTGTGCAATTATATTCTACATTCACGTTCCACCAGATATTTACCCATAATTCCATGGAAAAGGGTGCATCCTACCTCCCCACACAGCAAATTCAATTCAATTCAGCAAACATACATGGATCACACACCATGTGCCATGCCATCTGGATTCTGACCACAGGAGGACACACTGTCCTACGGTAGGCAAGCATGCCTCTGCCCTCCCCAAATTACAATGGGTGGGGGATGAGGGAGCCTCATACTATACAGAGGCATGATGAGAATCATCAGCCCTGGCTTGGGGGCAGGAGGCAGTAGGGAAAGTTCCAGAAGAGCTCTCTCAACAAATGGGGAACCCAGGAAGGGAGAAAAGAAAAGGACAGAGAAGGTGGGGGCCAGTCCAGGTAGAAGGAACGACATGGGCAAGGTCATTGAAGCCACTGAGGTGGCGAGACAGGTACACAGCAGAGAGAGAAGGGTGCTGAGGCTCCAGAGGATGACAGACATTTCACCTTCACGTCTGAGACCCTGAGAAACGACCTCTTTCTTGCAGACAGTGGAAAACAATGGAGGGTTCAGAGTCAGGCAGTGGAATATTCAGGTTGCATTTTTAAAAGATCACTCAAGAAGCAGCTATTAGAGAGGGGAGATCAGATAAGAGGCTGCTCTAATCATCCAGATAAGAGGTCATACAGGCCTGCACCCCAAGACCGGCTCTGGGGATAGAAAAGAGGGAACGCGAGCCCCATCTCCATCTTCCCACCAATCCCCGCTGAATTCTCTCCAACACAGGGTTGTTCTTCCTGCTCGAAACCCTCAGAGCATCTATTGTGCTCTTCTCATCTTATTGTACTTACTCAGCTTGTATTACAGTCAATTGTGTATTGCTCTGATTTTCCTTATCAGATTGTATCTTTGTCCCCCCTCCTCAAATTACAGTACCTACCTCCTAATAAGAGCTAAGGAGAAGAATGATTTAGTTGAATTGACTTTTCAAAAGCTTCAAACCATGAATAATTAAGGAATCAGCCATGTATAAGTGCTCATCATTTATATAATTGTGTAAACAAGCTGATAAAAATTTTTTATTTTTTTTCCCATTATTTTTCTTATCCCAGAATGCCCTGCTACATTCTTAGTTTTTTAGATTTTAGGGGAGCAGTAATCAAATGTTCTCTAACGCACACAAGTGGCAGGGGCGCTGCTTGGCTCTCACCTCCGCAGGCAAGGGAAGCTGTTAAAAAGAGGGAACAGATGATCACATTGATTGAATATGAAAGCCATGTACAAATATTGAGAAATGTGCTGTCTGAAGGGACAGAATTGCAGAGCACACTGCATGATGGGACCGGCACACAGAGTCCCGAAGGTCAATGAGCAGATACAAATTGATTAAGCTAAGTACTTACTGAAATTGCTTTCCAACACACTGCTGAGAATTGATCTTAAGCTAGACCCATATTTCTAGTGAAAATGCCTATGCAAAGTTACCCTTTGGTATGTCATCAGAGCAAATTCAATTGTCCAGATTTTACCCCAAATAAAGGTATTACAGTACAGTTAACAAGTATCTTGTAAGGAGTTAACCAGCACTTACAACTATGTGATTGGCTTTCTCTGTGTGTGGACTTGACTGGTGCCATACGGCTTATATTGTGGGACCTTTTCATGACCCTGAGACCAGCCTCTCTCTCATGACAAACAATCCAAAGGAATCTGATTGGCTGAGCGTCAGTCCTATTGAATGTGGTACCCAAGTTGTCACCATTAAAGGCAATTCTTAACTCTTAGGCAACTAGAAGTCAGGAATCCCCTAAACGAGGACTTCATCCAACATGCTGAAGCAGTGACGGTGCGCACCACCAGACTGGGCTCTGAGGCAGCAGACAAGAAACAGGGAAGTGGAATGGGGTGGATTAAAGGAGGGCAGTTAAGGGAAAAACAAGAGAAAGGGGCAGAAAGCCCAGCAAGTCTCTACTGAGTAATGTTTATGTGTCAAATACAGATTTATGTGCATGGGCCACACTAAAGGAGTACATACCATTGCTTCCTGCTCCAAGGAGCTCAGGATTCAGTCCAAAGGGCAATTCCAAACCCAGAAGACAAATAAAATACCAATGCCTGACGGTATCATGACGTACTCAATACTATACCCCAGCACTTGCTGTGTCACGTTACTGAGAACTGAAATAGAGCAAGTGTCATAGGCTTAGGGAGGCGTGGGCATTGAGCTGAGCCTTGAAAGTACAGGTGGGCAAAAGGGGTGTGACACCTCAGACTATGGAAATGAAAGACTTATGGGAGAGGGGAAAGAAACAGGACAAGGAACAAGTTGCCAATGATGATGATGGGCGACAGAGCTGCCTCACGGCTCCCCGGGCTCCTGTGCCAAGCCCTAGATTGCTTTGGCCAAAGACCAATAGTCTAGAGGCAGAAAATATGCCGGGGTCCCAGGGGGCTCTGCAGAATTGGACCAGTGCCAGCCAATTTTTGTTGTCTCTGTAATCACCAAGCAAAGTATCTTTTTTCTCATGTTCGATTGAGAAGAGTGCTGTTTACTCAGAAAGCCTCACACACTTCAGATTAATCTTTGGCAACCAAGTTCTCCTATTACTAACAATTGGGTATAAAGTATGCACAGAACCTTCATACCAGATGAGATGGCTTCATTAGCTGATGGTTCCATAACCTCTGAGAAATGGAGAGCTTGGTGAATTAAGGAGCATTTATTAGATGCATTTCAAGTAGGCGTTAGAGAGAGCAGGACATTGCCCACAACATATATTTTGATTGGTACTGTGAAGTATCCCTGCTCCAAACATTACTCCCTCACCCCACCCTCACTCCCTCTCAAATGTTAAAAAAATAAAATTAAAAATAAGACACTTGCCATGTCCTATGAAATTCTACCATTTGAGAGACAGTCTCGTTAAGGCCTGGCCTCTCCCAGATGTCCATTCCAAGAGGCAGGTGAGTCCAGAGAGACCCATTTATCAGCACTAGCGTGCTCCTTGGTTTACTGGATCATTTTCAGTCTAAAGGCGGCTGGAGGAGGAGGATGTGGAAAAGAGGAGAAATGATGATAGGAGAAGGGGAAATCATTTCAGAGCATGGGGCTCTATGCAAATGATGGATGGTCTGAAGAGGTAATGAGCAGAAGACAGATTAGTAAAGAGAGAGCCAACGAGAGAGAAGGAGAACGATCAGTATGATAGAACAAAGCTACACTCAAGTGTTGTCTCCTTTGAAGCTTAGCCTGGAGCCACCCTGACTGATTGGATGGCTTCCACATTAAAGGCTGGAGTATTCAGGTCTGACCTGAGAGCTCCCAGCATTACTTAAAAACACAAAAAGAAAGAGGAACCAGAGGATGAGACTAGCAGGGAGGGCTACTCGTGAGGCTTTGAAAGTGCAAGGCTGAATGAATGTATGTGTATGCAGCTAAGTCAAGTCCAACAGAAAAACCACTGCTGTTCTTTCATTAGGTGCAGAGAAGAAAATGCCTAGAGGTCACCCCAGTGCAGAACAATTGTGACCATGGGACCAGGGAGTGCCATAATTCCCACTGAGTCAGCAGAGTACCATGAAGCTGGCAAATGATTTAAGAACTCTGATGATGAAACTGCGAGAACTCTGAGAACCTGATACCAGAAACGCAGACCCATCTAATGCTCAGTCTAGGACTTCAGAAATTATTCTAGTCCAATCTCATCTTCTACCTAGAGGACAATGGAGGCCTGAAGAGTGATTTTTTTTAAAATTAATTAATTAATTAATTTTTCACAGAGAGAGATACAGAGACAGAGACAGAGAGAGAACTGAACTGGGGGAGCTCCCAGTTCAGCATATGGTTTTACACAGGCCGGGGCTGGGATTTGATCCCCCGTCCCCGGCGCTGCAAAGTGAGCGCTTAACCCACTGAGCCATCCGGCTTCCCTGAGTTAAGATTTTGTGAGTGCTTTCTATTTACTAAGTGCTGTTTTGATTACTTTATATGTA
>PVKE010028916.1:0-21124 GCA_004027555.1 Craseonycteris thonglongyai
ATTCAACCATATGATCTTTGTCGTATTAATCTGGATCTGTGCACAGTGCTAATAAAGCATTCTGGGGACAGTGGAAATGATCTATAGCTGTTCTTTCCAATACAGTAGCCACTAGCCATGTTTGGCTATTGAGCATTTAAAATATGGCTAAGTGTGACTAAGAAACTGAGTTTTTAAATTTTTATTTTAATTAATTTAAATCGCCATTTGTGGTTAGTGGCCACCATATTGGACAGCATAGCTCAGTCTTTTACAAAAGTAGATCCAATCAGTAAGTCTGTCATTGGTCAGGTTATTCATTAGTCTGGGTATTAGCAGAAAATGCCCATCTTCTTAAAATTTTCCCATAAGGTACAAATCTCCAGTTATTAAAAAATGAGTCCCGGGGATGTAATATACAACATAAAGAAAATAGTCAATATTATTGTAATAATGTTATCTGGTGACAAATGATTATTGGACTTATTCTGATGATCATAGCATGAGGAATACAAATGTTGAATCACTATGTTGTGTACCTGAATCTAATATAATATTCTATCAATTATACTAAAGAAAAAGAAAAAAAGACTTCCCGATAGGTACTATTTTTTTTCTCACTGTCCACTAGAATCTTCATATACTGAAGAATTAAATCATCTCATATCAGTATATAAAATGGTATAATGGTATATCTACCATTTTATATACTGCTCACCAGTTGAACATGTAGGAAAACAGGTCCAGTCTAGAAAGACCTTTCCCTCTTCCAACATTATACATAAACCTACTTAGGATATAGTTATGATTGGATTCCAAAGTTGATCATACTTTGATTTGTAACTTCTGTTCATTTACACATTATAGTCAGCTGGAAATTATATATCTGTAATATCTACCACATTGTCTGGATACATTTTAACCCCAAAGTGTTTACCTCTCCTGTTCTTGACCTTGCCACTTGACCATCAGCCTTTTCACAATCCCATGATGTAATTAATAGATATCACATCAGCCTATTACATAATCAGATGCAATACTATCTGAGCCTACTAGTAATATAGGTATAAGAATTACTTAATGACTATACAGTACTTTGTTACATTTTATAAGTATCACTAAATATCTATAATGAGCCAAACATTGCTAGGCATGTTATAAATATATCATTCCTTATTTTTATACCATACTTGCAAGTTATCTCATTTTGCCTGCTAGGAAACTGAGGCTCAAGAGGTAGGTTAATCAGTTTGTTAAAGATAGAATAACTGGCCTAGCTAAATGCAGAGTTAGGATTCAAACCCACCTTTGTCTGACCTGAAATCCTGTGCTATTTCCACTGCATAACATGGATGGCCATTTAACTCTCTTCCATTTTGCCTGAATCCATAACTTCTCTTTTCCTCACAGTTACTGATAAGGAAGAATTATCTTTTCTCTTTTGCTGAATGCCATCATGAAACCATTGACTTTAAGTATGTCTGTACTCCAATCATAGTGAATATGTCTTTCACATATGCAGTGATTAAGTCATGCTCTGTGCTTCCCCCCTAGAAATACCCTACATGGAGTTTCTTTCCCTATAGTGTTTATCTGCCTAAGTTCAGAATATCCTTGGGTTTTTTGTTTTTGTTTTTGAGAGTGTCTGAAGCCCCAGACACCTCAGAATACCCTATATCAGAAATGTCTGTAGTCTTCACTCATCAAGCTTCTTTTACTCAGCATTGTATTAGGTGTTGTATAAAGCTGCCATTTGCCTGGAGTAGAGACAAGATTTATTCTTAAGAGGGAATGTAGTGGCCCTGAGCAATGGATACAGAAGAGGTTGTATAGGAGAGTGGGTGAGAGAACAGAAGAAGTTGTACTTCTGCAGAAAGAAAGAACAACATTGTGGATATAACAGAGGATAAATAAACAAAGCTGTCTCAGGCCTGGCTGACATGTAGGGGTCCAAGTAAGAAAAAATCTACAGTTGTGCACAGGAAGAACTGGTAGGAGTGGGAGCTTTTACTTGAAGTAGAGGATGTATTAGAAGATACAGATGCATGATATGTTCCTTTCTTTTTACTTTTGCACTAACTTAGCATGGAAGCACCTTTGTTTACAACAGATGTGAAACAGTTATGGAAAAGATGTATCTAATTAAATTAACCTAAAAAAATACTAACATGTGGAGTTCTAAAATAATCCCTAAGCATATCAAAATATGAAAATGACTCAATCACTGAAATAAGTACTATATTTTAGAAGTTTTATCAGAACCTTGAAAATCAAGCTCACATTCTCCAGCAATTATTAGTTAACTAAGCTATAGAATTTTGATGTTTTTCTGACATTTATACTACTACTAATCACTATCGTGTTAAGTAATCATTCTTTATGTGCCATATTGAATTTCTGTACATAGTGGTTTTATCATTCTCCTTAGAATTTAAAATGAGAGAAGGATCTGTGTCTCAGATTTTTTTCCCCTGTACTAGGTGTTTTAGTAATAGGTTCTATATAGTTGAATATATTAGCTGACTATTGTCATGTGACATTAAAAGGACTTTCTCATTTTCCTCTTTTTGAGATCTTTTAAACAATAGTTTTCTTTCTATTTTATTTCACCCAATACCCTCTACTGAAAGTATCAAGTATGTACTCTGTAGCCATCATTTTTCTCTCAATGACGACAAAAACTAACATCCAGATTCCTTCTAGACACAGAGAGAAAACAATTTTTCATCTGGTCCCTGATAAAATTGTAGAGGTTGTCGAGCAGTTTTTCAGCATGCGTTCATTCAGCAAAATGCTGCCATTGTCCTAGACACTAGGTGCAGCAGTAAGAAGAAATAAACATCAATCAGTGCTATTGTGGAGCTTTAGTCTTATGAGTATGACTAGGGGAAGCTGGGATGGCTCAGTGGGTTGGGCGCTCACTTTGCAGCGCTGGGGACCAGGGATCGGATCCCGGTCCTGGCCCGTGCGGAACCATGTGCTGAACTGGGAGCTCCCCCAGTTCAGTTCTCTCTCTGTATCTCTCTCTCTCTCTCTCTCTCTCTCTCTCTCTGTCAAAAATAAATAAATAAATAAAAATATATTTATGCGTATGACTAGACAATACAGGATAGACTGGAAACTTTAGAGACCAGAAGCAGGGAAACTGTGATCGTGATCTAAACTTAGCATTTTGCTTTGTCTGTATCTTAATGTCATTTAACCATGTTTCCCCAATCACTACCTCCTCATCACCAACACATACCTTCCTCTAAGAGCTCTCTTCATTCTTTGTGCTTTCTTCATATTTTGTTCATATTACATGAAAAAACCAAGTACTTTCTCCCCTCATTCCAATTAAATTCTTCAGTTTCTTCTGTAATAGTTTTCTTTTTCCTTGCAAAGAAAAAACTAGACATTTGCTTTCTTTATATTTTTTTCAGACTGGAAGTCTTGGTATGAAATCAAGGAATTATCTCCAAAATGGTACACTGATGAAGAGGAAGTATCCCAGAGGATGGCAATGGGAAGACTTACAAGTCATGACCTTGAATGCTCTAATTTCCAAGAAGCTTGGAAATACAAGGGTGAATTTGAACAGCATCATAAAAATCAAGAGAGGCATTTCAGGCAAGTGACAGGTCTTAAGGAAATGTCTTCTGTGAAAGGAGATAATGAATATAATTATTCTGAGAGAAGCGTTCTCTTTAAGTCAGTACTTTTAACACGACAGAGAGTTTCTACACTAGAGCAAGTACATACATTTGATATTTATGATAAAATGTTCCCCCCAAATTCATTCCTAATTGAGCATAAAAGACGACAAGTTGAGAAGGAATCTTTGATAAGTAATGAATGTGAACAATTCAACCAGAGTACAAACCTTAGTAAAGATATAAGAATTCTTCCTAGGGAGAAATCTTATGAAAGTAATGATTTTTCAACTCTCTTAAGTTTCCACTCATTACTTACTCAACGTCAAACAACTCATTTTGGAAAATTACCCCATGGATTTGATAAATGTTGTGATGCATTTAGCTGTTACTCGTTCTTTACTCAACCTCAGAAGATTCACAATGGAGAGAAACCATACACATGCAATGACTGTGGAAAAGCTTTTAGCCATGACTTCTTTCACAGTGAACACCGAAGAATTCATATTGGAGAGAAACCATATGAATGTAAGGAATGCAACAAAGCTTTCAGACAGAGTGCACACCTTGCCCAGCATCAGAGAATCCACACTGGAGAGAAGCCCTTTGCATGCAGTGAATGTGGAAAAGCCTTTAGCCGTTCCGCCTTCCTTGTTGAACATCAGAGAATTCACACAGGAGAGAAACCTTATGAATGTAAGGAATGTAACAAAGCCTTCAGACAGAGTGCACACCTTAATCAACACCAGAGAATCCACACTGGAGAGAAGCCCTACAGATGTAATCAGTGTGGGAAAGCCTTCAGCAGACGCATAGCCCTTACTCTGCATCAGAGAATTCATACAGGAGAGAAACCCTTTAAATGTAATGAGTGTGGAAAGACCTTTGGCTATCGCTCACACCTTAATCAACATCAGAGAATTCATACTGGAGAAAAGCCCTATGAGTGCATCAAATGTGGGAAGTTTTTCAGGACTGACTCACAACTTAATCGACATCATAGAATTCATACTGGAGAGAGACCTTTTGAATGTGGTAAATGTGGGAAAGCTTTCAGTGATGCTTTGGTTCTAATTCATCATAAGAGAAGTCATGCAGGAGAGAAGCCCTATGAATGTAACAAATGTGAGAAGGCTTTCAGTTGTGGCTCATACCTTACTCAACATCAGAGAATTCATACTGGGGAGAAACCCTATGAATGTAATGAATGTGGGAAGTCTTTCCATCAGATCTTGTCCCTTAGGCTACACCAGAGAATTCATGTTGGAGAAAAACCCTATAACTGTAATGAATGTGGGAATAATTTTAGCTGTGCCTCAGCCCTCAGACGGCATCAGAAAATTCATAATAGAGAAACTCTCTAATTATAACAATATAAGAAAGAAAACATTTAGTCACCACTCAGTCCTTATTAAATAAATATCAGTTAATTCTTTGGTTAGTAATTCTGTGACTATAGTACACATGGAAAAGCCAACAGTTCATGAGCATCCCTTTTGTGAAATACCTGAGTAGCAGACTTCTCTTATTTTGTGATCTGTTGTCCTGTGCCCCGTTTGAGATTTACCTCACCCTCAATGTATATGATTCTGATGAAACTATTGTACTAATCAGGGAGAGCTTTAGTCTTAGGCTGACCAGTTATTTCCCTCAACCAAGCGATTAATAAAGGATTGGCAAATGACCCTGTTAAGATCAAGAGAGCCCTGGTGTGGTGGGTGGGGGTATTGTTATGGGACTAAGAGATTCCCCACACACACACGGAATTGCAAGTTCTAAGAATTTAGTAAGGTTAAAAACCAGTTCTTTTTTTCTTTTCTTTTTCTGGGGGGGTGGGGGGGGGTGGGCAGCAGGGTGTCATTACATGAGGAAACCCTTCCCAAGATAAATCCAGTGCAGAGGAAAATGGAGATGAGGACAGAAATCTGTTGAAATTGGTCTCAATCCTGAAGTGTACACCATCCTTTTTCATTTCTGCGTTCCAATAAATTTTCCTTTTTAATTTGAATTGAATTTTTGGCCTTTTGGAATTAAGAGTCCTGACTTATACATTTATGTTTGCTATACACATATGAGAGCAGTTCAGAAAAAAAATCCAGCCATTGTCCATATAATGTTGTCATATTACATGGCTGGATACCTTCTGGATAGCCCTCATATACCTTCCTCCAAGAAAGCCTTGATTTTTTATATGATATAATTATTCTAAGGAGAAACTTTATAACAAATATATGAAAGTTGAATACACAGGCTTCATAAATCAGAGAATTCATTTAATTTGTTGATAAAAATTTAGTATTTAGTAGTCTGTTTCACAATACAGATGAATTTTTTTTAATTCACCTTGTAAACCTACTTAACAGGCATCCTTGTAAAAATTAAAATCATTTGTGGCAGTGACTCACCATAGGCAATCAAAGAAAGAATGGCATGCTTCTTCATCTTAAAGGAATTATTTGATTTTCTGCTTTCAGTAGATAGATTATAATAATAGAGACTTGTTAATGATTTGTAGGTGGGTTGTAACTTATTTTAAGAAGTTTATGGATACCTTCCTTGGAACTAGAGATACCAGATAAAGACATTGCTGGCAGACAGAAAGAATGAGAGCCATTTTCTTTTTTCTTTCTTTCTTTTTTGGTTTAGAAATCTTTTTATCATTAGGACATTCATTACACCTTTTCCAGAACAACTATATTTACAGAAATTATACAAGATAACTTTTTATTAAATACCAGTATTCAACAATGTATTGTTTAGTTGAAATATTTCAATTGTAAAAACCATCTCTTGTTTTGGTAAAAACCAAAAAATAATAAAAAACCTTTCCAAATTTATCTTGCTTTTACAAATGCCCTAAGAAATCTTTTTTTTTTTTTTTTTTTTTTGCAAGAAGGTGAGAGACAGAGAGAAGGGGGGAGGGCCCAGAGCAGTCTGCGTAGTTGTACATCATTAGTTTCTGACATAGAAACTAATTTCATTCCACACAGGTGTATGTCTAACCACATGGGGAGGGAACCAGACTGGGGCCCCTCCCATGTGAGAGGCGGTACTGCAGTTCAGCATGTGGGTTTTGCACAGGCCAGGACTTGGCATTCCTCTAAGTCTTAAGCTGAGCAATATTTTAAGTATAAAAACACCAATTTTTAAATAGTTTGGTATATGATTTCTGTGGTTTATGAACATATATTACTTGGTTTCTTTTATAGGAAACCTGACTAAAAGTTTATCACATTAAGCATTGTAAAATAAAGGCAAGAACTAAACACCTTTTAACAAAAATACTCTGTAGCAACAATTGTCAGTATCAAATATATTATTTACTGATTGATAATTGACAGCTAAAAAATATGAAACAAAATACGTTTACTGGATTGTTTTTCAGGATGGAGCTGCCCTTTGGCACCCAAAATGAGGACTTCCCATATATAAAAGCTACAAAAGCAATTCATGTAGTGGTTAGTTTAGGTCAATACGTTTTTCCTCCCTATTCTTCCTCACTGCCCTCACCCCCTGCAGTGGAATCATGTTATTAAAAACATTAAGTACCTGGGTATTACGCATCAGAGCAAGATATTATTTGAGTAATTTCAAATGATGTACAGCTCCTCATGCAAAAAAGATATTTTGAGGTCACAATTGTTTCATAAAGTAATTCAAATATTCTGACATGTCTGTCATGCTTTAGCAATTACAGAACCATGATTTTGACACATGGCAATTCGTAAGTTAGGCAAATGTAAAATGCTAAAAGATGTGAACAGCTATTCTTATTTAAGTTTAGAGTGCTGCAAAATTCCAGTAATGACTTTATGTTTCAGTTAACGTAACCAACCCATGATACAGTATATTAAGTCAAAATACAAATCCAAGGAAGGTATACCTTTACTAAGTTATAAAACATTGGCAAATCAATATATTACTATATTTACAATATATTACTATATTATTTATATTACTATAACATATATTTAATTGACATTATATTAACATATTACTTTAGTGATATTTTTCACTCCAAAAATGTCATTTAAGTACCAAACTAAAGCAGTGTGGTTTTTTGTTGTTTTTTTTTGTTGTTGTTTTTTTAATATCTTTTCACATTTATAGAGAGTAATTATCTTTTTTTTTTTTTTATCTTCAGTGCATATTTATTTCTATTTTACTTTTGACAGATAGAGAGAGAGACAGAGACAGAGACAGTTAGAGAACCGAACTGTGGGAACTCCCCAGTTCAGAATGTGGGTCCTGCCTGGGCCGGAGCCGGGATTCGATCCTCGGTCCTTGTGGCCTCAAAGCGAGCGCTCAACCCGCTGAGCCGTCCCGGCTTTCCCCAACAGTGTGGTTTTTAATGTCAGTTTATAGAACAAGTTATTTCATACAAATTAATGTTTTTTTAAACTATAATTTCTCCTTTTAAACTGAGTTCCCTTTTGAAGTCTGCTACAGTAGGGCAACTATAAAAGGTGGCTCTGCTTTGTCCTGGGCTTGGTCCAAAGCCAGACAGTTTCAATGCATAAAAAGCTTTAAAATTCTACCTTAAAGAGATTTAATATGCTAACCCATTTTCAAGTACTTTTCAAAAATCATTAACTTTTCACATAATGGAATCTAAGAATGAGCCATTTTCAACTAATAGTAAAAACAATGAAGTTGCTAAAATTCATTGCTAAAATTTTTAGAGAATAAATTGTTAGCATTCTTTGGATTAACAAGGAACATGAGGGTGTGTGGCAGTGTATTTCTCTATATTTCCTAGAGGTATAGGAATACTTATTTTAACATTTTCTAAGGGTTGAGAAATGACTTATTACAGAAAGCTCCCCAAGGTTACAGTAAACTTACCAGGCCTAAAGGAAAAAGAATAATGACTTAGACAGTTGAAGAGTCTGAGTTATTTACTAATCGATTCTTTTTTTTTTTTTCATTGTTTTTTGACAGAGAGAGAGATACAGAGACAGAGACAGAGAGAAGGGGGAGGGCCCAGAACAGTCTCCGTAGTTGCACATCATTCGTTTTTCTACATAGTTTCATTCCACAGGTGGGAGTGGGGCTGCACAGGGCAGGAACTGGGTTGGGGTCTTCACCCCGGTGAGAACTGAACTGGGGGCACTCTCCAGTTCAGCATGTGGGTCTACACGGGCTGGGGCCAGGATTCGATCCTCGGTCCCCGGGACTGCAAAGTGAACGCTTAACCCACTGAGCCATCCTGGCTTCCCTACTAATCGATTCTTAATCTACTCATGCATCTGATTTCTTCCTGCAAGGCGACATAAACCTTGATTCTGTTTTTGCAGTTCAACTTCATTTGTAATATCGATGAAATCTTTTACACCCATACTTTAAGCATAGGTGTTTATACTTTACAATCTGTGTTTTCTCACAATGAGGCACTAAATTTTACTTATTTGCAACTACAACCCAGTGACTTATTGTGATATATTGACTTGACCTTTATTAAAAACTCATGCTTTATTAGTATCTCATAGCTATTAGGACCATCTAGAGGTTTCCTGCCCTAAGAGATGAGTGTAGAACATACTGGTGAAACCCTTTATACTTTGTTGAGTGTGCTCAATAATGATGAACCATTGGATTCCTTTTTTTTTTAAGATTTATTTTTACTGTTTTGACAGAGAGAGAGAGAGATACAGAGACAGGGAGAAGGGAGAGGGCCCAGAACAGTCTCCACAGTTGCACACCATTGGGTTTTCCACATAACTTCATTCCACAGGTGGGCACGGGGCTGCATGGGGCGGGAACTGGGCCGACCCCGGCGAGAATCGAACTGGGGGCACTCCGCAGTTCACATGGGTCCGCACGAGCCAGGGCCAGGACTCGATCCTTGGTCCCCGGGGCTACAAAGTGAGCGCTTAACCCACTGAACCATTCCGGCTTCCCCTGGATTCCTTTTTTTTAATGTGATTATACTGAACATATCTTTCTGCCTTTTTACAGTTCATGTAATTTTTGTTTGCTAAAGATTTATTTTTATTGTTTTTTGTTTTTTGGTTTTTTTGAGAGAGAGAAGGGGGAGGGCCCAGAGCAGTCTCCATAGTTGACAGCATTAGTTTTTCCATATAGTTTCACTCCACAGGTGGGTGTGGGGCTGTGCATGGCAGGAACGGGGCCGGGAGCCTGCCGCATAGGCCCCAGCAAGAACTGAACTGGGGGCACATCCCAGTTCAGCATATGGGTCCGCATGGACCAGGGCCGGGATTCAATCCTCGGGCTCCAGGGCTGCAAAGTGAGCACTTAACCCACTGAGCCATCCCAGCTTCCCCCATATTTAAGTTTTTAAAATTTACTCTTCATTAAGCAGAAGGTTTGTATTTGTGGGTTTTATTTAAAAATTTTGTACTGAGTGCCTACTGTGTGCCAGGCTTTATTCTAATATGGGCATTAGAGATAAAAATAGTGACTAAAACAGACAAAACCCTCTGCTTTTATAGAGCTCATTTTCTAATGAGGAAGGCAGGCAATTAGATAGATGATTGATAGATAGATAGATAGATAGATAGATAGATAGACAGACAGACAATGGTAGATAAATGATAGAGATAGATGATAAATGATAGACACAGATAATAGAGATGGTAGATAGATGGATAGATGATTGACAGATAGTAGATAGATAGATATTGATAGATGATATAGATTCTAAGGAGAAAAATATGAAGGAAGAGGTAAGGGACCAGGTTGATATTTTAGTTTGTGTGGCCAGGAAGTCCTCTTTTGAAGCTGACTTTTGAGTAAAGACCTGGGAGAGATAAGAGATCTATCTATATTAACTATACACATACACATATACATTTTTATGCCTTATATACCTAATGGAAATGATTTGTGTGTGAACGTACTTTGTACTTACTAATTCTCATTTTATTATGCCTATGTATTTATGTGTTGCATTTTAACATTTTCCTTTTTAGTCTTATGATTCATGGCCTTTCAGAATCTTAACAGGTTTCAGCTAATCGTAATGTATTTATGATATTCAAACAGAACTTAGCAGCTAGTGGCCACTTTGAGCTAACTCTTTGCTCCCTTCAGCACTGCCCTCACATCTTTGCAAGCATCAGTACTTTCTGACAATAATAGGATGTTCCATACCCATCCTCAGTGTTTCATGCTCAAAGCCATGAAGTTAGCTACCTTCCAAGGAATTTAGGAAGGGAGAAAACAAACATATACTCATATATTTGAAAGACGGTATGACACCAGAAATAGAAGATTCCCTTTTAAGAAAGGAAATAAGGGGAAGCCGGAATGGCTCAGTGGGTTAAGTGCTCACTTTGCAGCCCTGGGGACGGAGGATAGAATCCTGGCCCTGGCCAGGGTGGACCCATATGCTGAACTGGGGAGTGCCTCCAGTTCAGTTCTCACTGGGGTGAGACCCCAGCCCAGTTCCTGCCCTGTGCAGCCCCAAGACCACCTGTGGAATGAAACTATATGGAAAAACCGATGATGTGCAACTATGGAGACTGTTCTGGGCCCACCCGCTTCTCTCCGTCTCTGTATATCTCTCTCTCTGTCAAAAACAAAAAATAAATCTTTAAAAGTATTTCAGACATCTCTTCCTGAGCCAACACAATGCAAAATTTTTTGTGATATGTAATTAAATTTTCCACTGAGTCATGCACCCTTCTTAGTAGTCACTATCTTTGGATGCTAGGATTCCAGAAGAATTTTGGGCAGAATTGCTGCCATTATGCTTGGGCCCCTTTTAAAGATATCTAGAAAAAGATATCTCCTTATTAGAACAAGATTTCAAGTTTCTACTTAGCATATTAATTTTTTGTACCCTACTAAGATATTTCTACTTTACTCACAAATCTCAAGATAGGGAGACAATAGATTATATGATAGACACAGGGGTCTCCAAACTATGGCCCGTGGGCCGCCAAGGCCCTCTCATCCGGCCCATGGAGACCTTTTTATCTGAATAAAATAATAAATAAATAATTAAAAACAACATCTATGTTTTGATTCTTTTTTATTTGGACCTCGAGTGTGTAGTCGGCCCCCAAACTGCTGTTTGATAGTTAATGCAGTGGGCTGAAAAGTTTGGAGACCCCTATGATAGAGAAAACAGACTTCTTGTAGCCATGAGGTGAGGGTACTTTAGTGACAGGGGAATGAGTCATCTTCCTGGTCAGCTTTCTTAAGGGTATTTGTATGGTAATTCTTGACATACTTCCAGAAATAGTAGAAGTGTCCGTTCTTTGGTTATTGGCACAAGAACCGGTATTAAAAGTTAGACCTTCATGTGGCTACCATGTCTTAGGAAAATTGGAAGAGGTGACTATACTTTTTTCAGGTATCTGTAAAAATGAAAGTTCCAGCCATTTAGGTTTTTGTGAGGATTACTTGAAATAATGTAATATATGTAAACAGTTAACACAGCAATTAATGATGAAATCAAGCAGGAAATTGCATTGCATTGCATACTGCAGAGTAAGCTGTTCATGTGAGACAGAACTGTAAACTGAAACCTGTATGCTGCCTCCCATGTATGGAGTCCAAACAGCAGTGCTCCCAGCCCTTCTCTCTGATCCTGGAATGGGAAATGTAGCTATAGAATCTCACAAAGCTCCCTCTGTTTGGATATTTGAGGTTGTAAGGACACAGCCTTTTATTAAGAGAGTCCAGGAAAGGTATGCTCTTGGTTTTGTCGATTTATATTTATGTTTTTAAACCTCAATTCATAGTACATTATCGAAACTGTTCAGTTTAACTCATTTTTTGGTTCTTTCCCCCATGATTCCCAATTCCTAGTCTCCAGAGGCATGCCAACAGCCATATTTAGTGTGCATCATTAACTGTGTGTATTTATACTGAAAAAATGATGTAAGTCAAATAAGTCATATATTGTATTTGAAATTTACATTAATCTTATGCTATAAAAGTGTCATTATTTTTTCTACTCAGCAGTTTTTTAGACCTATCATATTCCTCTGTGCACAGGGTTGTAAGGCTATTCGTTGCTTCTAGCATTTGCTTAGTAATCCACAATATATGTTTACTACTTGTTATTTATTTATTCTTGTAGTGGATACACCTCCTGGCTGCCACAAGGGACATCCTAGTATGTGTCCACTATGGACCTGAACTAGATTAAGATATTTACCGTAGTATTATATAAAGGGCTTTTTGCACAATTTTACTAGGTACAACCACCTTACTTTCTAGTTTATACATTAACACCAGCAGCACCTCTTTCTTCATTCTTACAAACACTTGGTATTATCTTCCTTGGATGTTTTAGTTTGCATTGTTGTTGACTTCTGGTGAGTTGGAACATATCTTCATATACTTCTCAGTCATTTGGAATCCTTTCTATCCAGTTTTTTTCTTACCCTGCTCATCTCTTATCAATTAGGTCATCAAGTCCATTCCTAAAAGTTTAGTTAAAATGTACTTATAGAAGATCCAAGATGGCAGATTACATAAATGCTATGCCTACTGCCTCCCAGAATCACATCAAAATTACAAATGATATAATAATCAACCTCAAGAATCATCTGAGGGGATGCCAGGATGGCTCAGTGGGTTGACTGCTCATCTTGTGGCCCTGGAGTCCAGGGATCAAGTCCAGCCCCAGCCTGTGTAGACCCATATGCTGAGCTGGGGAGTGCCCCCAGTTCAGTTCTCACCAGGGTGAGGCCCTGGCCCAGTTCTTGCCCTGTGCAGCCCCACTCCCACCTGTGGTGTGAAAAAAGGTGGAGAGCTGATGATATGCAACTGTGAGACTGCTCTGGGTCCTCTCCTCTCTCTGTCTCTCTCTCTCTGTCAAAAACAATAAAAATAGGGGAAACCGGGATGGCTCAGTGGGTTAAGTACTCACTTTGCAGCGCCGGGGACTGAGGATCAAATCCCAGCCCCGGCCTGTGCGGAACCATATGCTGAACTGGGGAGTTCCCCTAGTTCAGTTCTCTCTGTCTCTGTCTCTGTATCTCTCTCTCAAAAAATTAATTAAAAAAAACCAATAAATCTTAAAAAAAAAAAAATCATTTGAACCAAACTGTACATAAAAGGCCACAATGAGACCAGTAGGAGGGGTGGAGACACAAAATGGGCTGACCCCAAACCCAAGGATAGGGGTTGAACACTGGGAGGAACACTTTGGTGGCAGACATATCCCAGAAGCAGGGGCGGGGTCCAAGCCCCACACCAGGATCTCCAGCCCAGGGATCCTGTGCTGGAAAGAAGAGTTCCCACAATAGCTGGCAGTGAAAATCAGCATTCTGTCTATCCCAGTGACACAGAAGGCAAGTGGAACCCCAAATGTCCTCTTAAAGGGCCTGCACACAGATTCGTTCACTTGCAAACACTTACTTCATCTCCGATGTAGGGGTGGCAACTTGAGAGGCACCAGAGACATATGGGGACAGACTGAGTTGAGTGGTTTCAGGGTGAGGGCTGGAGGGACAATTGTCCCTGTGTGGAGCCTGCTTCATGTGTAGCCTACAGGAGGAGTGCCAACTTTTCTATGTTGAACCCTCCCCCAAAGGGCCAAATCTGAGACCACATTAGTTTGGTAAAACCCACATTTATACACCACCTGCATGGCATCCTGGATCCCTGCCCTCACTCAGCTAACACTACATTGCCCAGGGTACTCTCAGCTGCTGAGGGATCACCCCTACCCATTAGCTGTGGAAGCCTTTACAGCAGCAGTCTGCAGCAGCCCCAGGACATTCTGGTCGTGAGCCGGCAAGCCACAATCTGCACTGCAGCCTCTCCTGGGCAGCTCTCAAGGACCTGCCAGCCTCTGGCAAGTGGTAGCTGGCTGTGTGATTCTCCGGGTGTTTTTGCAAAGGAGTCACAAGCTCAGATCTGGGGCAAAAACTGAAACTGCTTTAACTTTGTAAAAACTACTTCCCACACCCCATAACTCCCTAAAATGCCACCCTGCCCAACTAGGTCTTCATTGCCAAGTTGCTGATGTGTCACAGTCCACCCCACAAGCTGCAGAAGCCTTATACAGCAGCAGACACCCTTCAATGGCCCACTGTACTTTGGGTGGTGAGCAGCAAGCCACAATCTTCACTGCAGCCTCTCTTGGGCAGCTGTTGGGGATTGTGAACCTCAGGTGCGTGGTGGCTGGCTATGGTATTCTCAGCATTTTGACAAGTGGTCATAGGCCAAGCACTACTCTGAGGCAAGTAATGGCTGGCTACAGTATTCTTGGGGTGTTTTGCAAAGTGGTCACAGGCCAGGCACTGATTGCCCCAAGGTGAGTGGTGGCTGGCTGCAATGTCCCAAGGGTGTTTTGTGAAGTGGTGACAGGCCAGGTACTGGCCCAAAAGCTGAATCTGCATTAAACTTGTGAAAACCACAGTCCATACCTCATGACACCCTGGGACCCCACACCACCTAGCCAGGGCTATCTCATCTAAGGTATTCTCAATACTGGGTCAAACAGCCTAGCCCACACACTTAAGAAGACTTTAAATGGCTGAGCCTTGCATGTAGGGCAGCCAGCTGGTGGCAATAGGCCTGGGGTGGGGAGGGGCTGGATCTTTCGCTAAGCTGCTTCACAACAATACTTGGTCTACAGTGAGACCACCCCCACATGCTTCTAGGTCCAACACAGGCAGCTGTCAACCACATATCGCTTTGTGATTCCTACCAAGTAGCCACAGGCTGGTCACAGGCAAGGCTGGAAATTGGCTGGCACAGAAGCCCTTCCTCCCAAGAGACACCAGAAGCATATGCCCAGAGGCCTGCTTTGGACCACACCAGAGCACTACCTGGTTAGCCCCACAAGTGGAACACCCAAAAAGTGGTCTCAATAGGGATAAGATCCCACTCTAAGGTATCAGATCCCTCTCTAAGGCATACACTTTGGACATAACCAATCTTCACAGTCATTCGGCCTGGGAATCAATCCCACCCACTAACATGGCTAAGGCAATCAAGGCTCAACTTATAACATAAGAACACACATCACACTCAAGGGACACTCTTGGAACATGCACACAGGTAATCAGGGAGACTGTGCCAGTGTACTGCATAGGACACATAAGACATAAGGACCCCTAGCAAAGACTGAGACATAAGAGATCTACCTGCTATATAGAAGCAAACACAGAGAGGCAGCTAGAATGAGGAAACAAAGAAACATGTCCCAAACAAAAGAAGAGGAGAAAACTCCAGAAAAAGAATTAAATGAAATGGAGACAACCAACCTACCAGAGACAGTGTAAAACACTGGTCATAAGAATGCTTAAGGTGGGGAAGCCGGGATAGCTCAGTGGGTTAGGTGCTCACTTTACAGCCCAGGGACCGAGGATCGAATCCCGGCCCCGGCCCGTGCGGACCCATATGCTGAACTGGGGAGTGTCCCCAGTTCAGTTCTCACTGGGGTGAGACCCCGGCCCAGTTCCTGCCCTGTGCAGCCCCGTGCCCACCTGTGGAATGAAACTATGTGGAAAAACCGATGATGTGCAACTATGGAGACTGTTCTGGGCCCTCCCCCTTCTCTCCGTCTCTGACTCTGTATCTCTCTCTCTCTCTGTCAAAAACAATAAATAAATCTTTAAGAAAAAAAAAATGCTTAAGGAACTTAGTGAGAATTTCAAGAAAGACATAGTAAGCTTAAAGAAGAACCTAGACAATATATATAAAAGAAGCAGTCAGAAGTAAAGAATACAATAACTGAAGTGAAGAATACACTAGAAGGAATCAACAGTGGATTAGATGAAGCACAGGATCAACTCAGTAGTTTAGAAGGCAAGGAAGCAGATAACACCCACTTGAAACAATGAATTTTAGAAGATTGAATATCAAGCATCTTTTGTGATCACACGGTATGAAACTAGAAATCAATTATAAGAAAAAAACCCCTGAAAAACACAAACTCATGGAGGCTAAATAACATGCTGCTATGATGGTGACATAAGAGGAGCTCTTGAAACCACTCCTGGAAAGCACAACAAATTAAACAACTAAAATCCAACCAGAGAATCCCTAAGCAATACACAACCTTGGCTGAGGGACACACTCATCATAAGAAAATACCTAAAGCTGGAGAAAGGGAGGTGAGTGAGAGAGAAAGAAAGGGAGCGTGTGGAGACCTGCTGTGGAGCATGACCCAGAGACCCACCTGGTGATCAACCCAGAGACCAGCAGAGGACGGACTGACTGAGGTGGGAGCATGGGAGCCTGGGAGCACAGGTCAAGGTGCAGAACGACTTTGGGTGGGTTGGAGGCCTAGAACAAACAAAGGCAGAGGCACAGACAGCCAGAACACAGGGTGGACAGCAAAAGCGGGCACAGCTGGCTGTAGTGAGAGTGGGAGTGTGGGGAGAGCAGCCGTGGCATGGCGAGGGCAGTCATAGCGCAGTGCAGGAGGCCAGAGCGAGGAACCAGCAGCAGCCAGAGATCAGTGCAGGTGACCAGAGTGAGGGTCCGGCTGCCAGCATGTGGGTCAGGCAGCTGGAGCTAGGGGCCTGCTGAGTGTAAAGCCAGTGGCTGGAGCAGGAAGCAGGTGTTCCAATGGCTGGAGTGCCTGTAGCAGGAGCGTGCTGGTAGCTGAAGAATAGAGTGGCCCTCAGTGAGGTGGGACCCCATCCAGAGCACTGCTTGGCCTTGGACACAGAACCTGGCTGCTTCCTTTTGCTATCTCCCAGGGCTCTCCCCACAGGCCTCACACACAGCCTATCTTCAGTGAGCTGCTGCTGGGAAGCCTCCATTACACTGTGACACAAATAGACCTGCACGTTTCCCAACAAACCCTGCCCCACCATTCCCACTGAAGCCAGCAGAGGGATCTAGGAAAACTGAAGCACAGGTGTGGCAGCTTCTGACTGCAGTGGGATCTTGGGAGGCATCCCATATCTTCCCAAAGAAGAGGTGTACAGAGACCAGGGCAACTGAGTTAAAGAGAAGCCCACCTTCTAAGAAGTCTCCCACCATGAGAAAACCAAATAACCAAGAGAAAATATTATAAGACACTGCAGCAACACCAGCTAGGAAGTAAAAGAAAAATTTCTTCACATCTACGAGGGCGAAAGCGCTCATGTCCAGGAAGAGAAACACTCCAATAACAATGAATACCCTTGTGAACAAAGGTGCTTAGAAAGAAAATGAAAACTCTCAGAAAAGGAACTTGAAGATATGTAAAGATAGGAACTAAATGACACAGAATTCAAGACTGCAATTCTGAAAACACTCAAAGAAATCAAAGAGAATTGGCAGAGTACACAGAAGTAGCTAAGTGATCTCAGAAAGGAAACTGAATCTATAAAAAAGAAGCAAATAGAAATTCTGGAAAAAACACTAAAAAAAATGAAAACTGAAATAACTAGCATAGGAAGCAGAGCTGACCATATGGAGGAAAGAATTAGCAAAATTGAAGACAGAAATTTGGAAATGTCACAGAAGAAAGAAGAGTTAAAAAAAAGAAAAAAGAGAAAAAAAAAGGAAAGACATCTACAATAGCTATCTGACTCTTATAAAAAGAATAATATAAGAATAATAGGTATTTCAGAGGGAGCAGAGGATGAGATGGGCACAGAGAATTTGTTCAGATAAATAGTAGACGAGAACTTCCCAAATCTTTGCCAAGAAATGGAACTTCAAATTCTAGAAAGAAACAGGACCCCTAGCTACTTGAACATAAACAAAAGATTAAAACCATATTATATCAACTTATGCAGAAAAAGTATTCCACAAGATACAACACCCAGTTATGATCAAAACACTTAAGAAAATGGGTATAGAAGGGAAGTACCTCAACATAATAAAGGCCATATATGAATGACAAACCCTCAGCAAATGTCATACTGAACGGGGAAAAACTGAAATCTTTTCTTCTGAAATCAGGAACAAGACAGGGATGTCCCCTGTCACCACTGCTACTGAACATAGTGCTGGAAGTTCTACCCAGAGCATTCAGGCAGGAGAAAGAAATAAAAGGCATCCAAATTGGGAGTGAGGAAGTTAAACTGCCACTTTTTGCAGATGACATGGTGTTTTATATAGAAAACCATAAAGACTCCAGCAGAAAACTATTAGAAATAGTAAATGAATACAGTAAAGTTGCAGGATACAAAATCAATGTACAAAAATCCACAGCAGGGAAGCCAGGATGGCTCAGAGGGTTAAGTGCTCACTTTGCACCCCGGGGACTGAGGACCGAGGATCAAGTCCCAGCCTTGGTCCATCCAGACCCAAATGCTGAACTGGGGTGTGCTTCCCATGTGGGAGGTCCCTGGTTCGGCCCACAGCTTGTGAGGGCATGCTTCCCATGTAGGAGGCCCCTGGACCAGTTCCTGCCCTGCGTGGACCCCGCCCACCTGTGTGGAATGAAAGTACCGGTATGTCGAAAACTGATGATGTACAACTATAGTGACTGCTTTGGGCCCTCCCCCTTCTCTCTGTCTCTCTCTTTGTCAAAAACAATAAAATAAATCTTTTTTTAAAAATCCACAGCAGTTTTATATACAAACAACAAAATTTAAGAAAACAAAATGAGGAAAAGGATACCTTTTGTGATCAAAACAAAAAGAATAAAATACTTAGGAATAAACTTAACAAGGAATGTGAAGGACTTATGCACAGAAAACTATAAAACACTATTAAAAGAAATTGAAGAAGATACAAAGAAATGGAAAGATATTCCGTGTTCATGGATTGGAAGAATCCACATAATTAAAATGGCCATTATTACGCATAGCAATATACAAATTTAATGCAATTCCCATTAAAATTCCACAGACATTATTTTGAGAAATAGATTTTTAAAAAATCATTAGATTCATATGAAACCACAAAGGAGTCTGAATCACTAAAGCAATTCTCCAAAAAAGGAATAAGGCTGGAGGCATCACGCTCTCGACTTTAGTCTATACTACAAAGCATCAATAATTAAACCAGCTTGATATTGGCAGAAAAATAGACATACAGACCAATGGAACAGAATCGAAAACCCAAAAATAAACCCACGAATACAAGGACAGATAATTTTTGACAAAGGAGCAAAAATATATACAACGAAAACTTCTTCAGTAAATGGTGCTGGGAAAATTGGAAAACCACATGCAAAAGAACGAATCTGGACTGTGAACTGTCACCATATAACAAAATGGATTTAATAGATGGATTAAAGACCTCCGCATAAGACCTGAAACAATAAAGTGCATAGAAGAAAGCATCGGTATGAAACTTATAGACCTTGGGCTCAGAGAGCACTTTATGAACTTGATCCCCAAATCAAGGGAAGTAAAAGCAAAAATAAATGAATGGGACTATATCAAACTCAAAAGCTTCTGCACAGCAAAGGAAACTGTTAACAAAATAAAAAGGAAACCAATCAAATGGGAGAAAATATTTGCAAACAATGCCTCTTATAAGGGTTAATACCTAAAATATATAAAGAACTCATACAGCTCAACAACAACAACAAAAAAAACCCCACAAACAATCCAATTAAAAAATGGGCAGAAGGCCTAAACAGACACTTCTCACATGAAGACATTCAAACAGCCAACAGATATATGAAATGCTCAACATCACTAGTGATTAGGATTAAAACCACAATGAGATACCACCTCACACCTGTTAGTGGCTATAATCAATCAACAAGACAAGGGATAACAAGTGCTAGAAAGGCTGTGGAGAAAAAGGAACCCTCATAAACGGCTGGTGGCAATGTAAATTAGTACAACCACTATGGAAGGCAGAATGGAGAGTCCTCAAAAATTAGGAATGGAATTGCCATATGACCCAGCAATCCCTCTTTTGGGTGCCCAAATAACTTGAAAACCTTAATTCACAAAAATATATGTAGGGAGGGGGAATCAAATATATGGTGATGGAAAGAGAACTGACTCTGGGTGGTGAGCACATAATGCAATGCATAGTCAATGTAATGTAGAACTCTACACCTGGAAACAATGTAATTGTTATTAACTAATGTCACCCCAATAAAGTTAACAATCTAAAATAAAATAAAATGAGAAAAATAAATAAATAGATAGATAAATAACATGCTGTTATATAGTGAATGGGTCAACAATGAGATCAAGAAAGAAATAAACAAAACTAAACAAAACAAAGCAAAAAAAAAAAAAAATCAAAAGTTACCTTGAGACAAAAGAAAATGAAAACAACCCAAATTCTATGGGATATAGTACAAGAAGTCCTAAAAGGGAAATTCATTGCAATACAGACCTACCTAAAGACACAAGAAAAATTTCAAATATACTGTCTAACTTTACACCTAAGGGAACTAGGAAAAAAACAAAAACAAAAAACAAACAAAAAATACAAAGGAAGCCCTAAGGCAGTACAATGAAGGAAATAACAAAGATCAGAGCAGAAATAAACAAAATTGAGACAAAAAACAAAACATCAATGTAACCAAGAGCTGTTTTTTTGAACAAATAAACAAGATTGACAAAACTTTAACAAGACACAGTAAGTAAAAAAGAAAGAGCATCCAAACAAAATCAGAAAAGAGAAGCGACAACAGATACCACAGAAATACAAAAAAAAAAAAAAAA
>PVKE010028917.1:0-20598 GCA_004027555.1 Craseonycteris thonglongyai
TACTGACATATCCTTTTCTGTTTATTTCCATTATAGTAAAAGATGACACATGATTACAATACAAATGTAGTTTTATTATATATATTGTCTAACTCTACTAACTTTATTCACAAAAACAAACTAGGAAACAAATCACAAAAAAAGACAATTGGGGAGAATTTTCTCTTGAAAACTCGCACCTTTTTCCCACAAGGATATATTTCCATGTGGATAAATTAATTACCAGTTTATTAACTAAGTTGGTAGGTACCTACTTAATTAATTTCAAATAATTACCAATTTATTAATTGACTACAAAATATATTAAGCAATAAATATTACTAATCAACTGCTATTTTAGATGTTATTTATTTAGTTGTTATAGTTGTTATTTATTTAGTTGTTATATAGTTGTTATAGTTTAGTTGTTATAGTTGGAACAGTAAAATAGTAAACCTTCATTAAATATAACTGTAGTGTGTAACTAAAAAGTTGAACACAAGAAAGGACTTATGTTAAATAGTACTTGAGGTTAAGAAACAAAAGCTGCTAAGTGGTTGAACTAGAATAATATTTCTTCTTATGAAATTTTAGGATTGTCAATTTAAGAAGTGCTGTGATTATAATACATGTAAACTGAAAGACTCAGTAAAATGTGGTTCTGGACCATGCTGTACATCAGAATGTGAAGTAAGTTTTCAATATTTAAGAAAAGGAAATTGAATAGTAATAATAAAAAGCTATGTTGATTGAATTAAGATAGAATTGATAAATGGAATATGGATGTAATTCAGTGGAACAAAATGGAGATTACATAAACAACCACAAACATGTAAGGAAAACTATGAGAGAAAGATGGCATATCTTGGTACTGATTATTCTATTGTGTTGAAAACACAGTTTGCCATCTTCTAAATTATCAGATATGGAGTAGAATAATCATAGACATTCCTATATCAAACAAAATCAGCTCTCAAGGAAATTGTAAAAATTAAATAAATGGTAAATTGCTATTTGTGAAAAATTTGTAACACAAACAGTAAACAAATGTGTTACAGACAAAATATATAGCACACAGAATATGCAAATATGTAATGTAGAATTGTATGCCTGAAACTTATGTAATTTTTACCAACCAATGTCACCCCAATAAAATTAACAATTAAAAGAAATAAATAAAGCATCTTTAATTTCTTATCTAAAAAAAAAAAACCTCACATATTGACAAGTAAAAGGCAAATCATACACAACACACACAGAGGCAAAGAGAGTGTGCAGGTAATTTACAACAGCTTACCTGAGGTATTTCTTCAGAGAACTCACTGCTTTAGTAACTCTGTAACTACCTGAAGTATCAATAATCAGGCATATTTAATTTGGTAAAACTGTTCAGGAAGTAATTGAAGGTAATCATTCACAATACATTATTTAATTTTTATTTCTCCTCCTAGATATCAGTAGCAGGCACTCCATGTAGAAAAAGTATTGATCAAGAATGTGATTTTACAGAGTACTGCAATGGAACGTCTAGTAATTGTGTTCCTGACACTTATGCATTGAATGGCCACTTGTGCCAGTCAGGAACTGCATACTGTTACAAGGGACAATGCCAAACTACTGATAACCAGTGTGCCAACATATTTGGAAAAGGTATTGCTCTTTCTTACATAGAGATGATAGATAGATAGATAGATAGATAGATAGATAGATAGATAGATAGATAGATAGATAGATAGATAGATAGATAGATAGATAGATAGACAGACATGGATATAGATGATATAGATATAGATTTTTTTACCTTAAATCTGGATCCTGCTATAGAATATAATATATATTGTACAACTCAATAAGTAGAAGAACCTGAATTACAAGTTCAGTAAAGATTAAATTTGAAATAAGGTAAGTTTTTGTAGAAGTGCTTGAGATTTTTCAGGATAGTATTGTACATTATTTTTCTCATTATTTGATTTTTGTTTATGATAATTAGCTGCCTGGGTAAAAACTATGTGTACAACTTGTAATCTCCTACAGCTTAGAATGGCAAGTCAATAAATTTTACTTAATCTCCTTTTAGCTTACATATTCATGGTCTAATTTTAAAATCATGAAACTTAAAAGGTTCAGAATGAATTTTATTTAAGTGTATTTGCTCACTGAAGAACTGCTAGAATAACAGCAGTCAAAGGTCACTTGATGAAAGTTTATTTTGATATTTTGCATTTTAAACAGTTTTTCATGGAATTCAAATAAGATTAATGCTTATGTGCTTGATTTGGGAGCAATAATTATTCATAACACTCCAGTATGATTTTGTACTTTAAAAAGAATTAAATAATTTAAATAAATCAAAATTACTCATTGAGATGCATTCAAATAGAATTACTTGCTAATTAATTAAAGATAGTATAACACCAAAAGTTACTTATTCACCCAATGGTAATATAAGGAGTACAATTTGTACCCAATAACATGCTCTGTGGTTCCATTTGTCTTTCTAATGATTTGAAACTTCTCTGTCATAAAAAGTTTCAGGGGAAGCCGGGATGGCTCAGTGGGTTGGGCACTCACTTTGCAGTCCCGGGGACCGAGGATCGAGTCCTGGCCCCGGCCCGTGCGGAACCATGTGCTGAGCTGGGAGCTCCCCTAGTTCAGTTCTCTCTCTGTCTCTGTATCTCTCTCTCTCTCTCTCTCCTCTGTCAAAATAAATAAATAAATAAATAAATAAATAAATAAAATATATATTAAAAAAAAGAAAAAGTTTCAGATTAGGTGACTTATTCTGAAAATTGACAAAAGTCAACCATATTGAAATCATAGGTCAGTTCTGTTTTCTGTCTGCTGTTTGCAAGATACTATGTTTTATTTTGTTGTTACTTTTTTTCTCTTTTTCAATGCTTATTTGTATTCAAAAATATTGTTTGTCATTGTTACATAAATGTTTGATCAAGGTTTAATATATCACTTAAAAATAAAATTAAATAATACTCTCTATTAGATCCATTAAGGAGAGCATAGGACATACTCCTTTTTAATAAAGAAATCTTTGGGGATGCTGAGAAGCTCAACAGGTTGAGTGCTTGCAACTGTGCAGTCCAGGGATAGAATCCCAGCCCTGGCTCATGCAAACACATATGCTGAACTATGGTGCTACTGGTAACTGCAAGGATAGAGGTAAAGGTTCTTGCCTCTCATGCAGAGGCCCACAATTTGGTTCCCATACCATGTGGCCCACATCCACCTGTGTGGAATGACACTGTGTCAAAACTAATGATGTACAGCTATGGAAACTGCTCTGGGTCCACCTCCCTTTTTCTACCTCTCTTTCTCTCTCACCTTCTCTTAAACAATAAAAAAAAAATTAAAAAAGAAATCTTTGACCCAGAATTGACATTAGACTAATTAAAACACAGATGTCTAGGTAAGAATAAACCATTCATATGTGCTTCTTCCTCTAATATATGCTTTACCCAAATGGCTCAAAATTTTGATCTTTTGATGCAGTTCATTTATTCATTCCTCTTTTATTCATTTATTTGTCTACTACCTATAGAGGCATTTTTTTTCTTATCTTATGATACCAAAAACTATAGGGAAAAAAGGCTGTTCTAAGGTAGTCAAATATATGAGACATAAACTAACAAATCATTTTTTAAATTTTGCATTATTTTAAAGAAAATTTTAAAGCAACTGTAATGTTTTATCAGATTAATCATATCTATTCATTAAAAATATATAAAGAGTGGATACGAGGTCTGACAATTAAGTTTGCAAACTTGCCTCTGTGTGCTTATGTCATCAGCACTGTACAAACAACTTGGTAAGGTTTCATAATCTTGGGATATCAATATCTCACATCTCTATTCATGTTGACATGTGGCAGTGACTTGCTGAGTAGCATTCATTAATGTTGTTCATGTTTTTGAATGTTGGAGTTTGAACTAGAGAAATTAACAAACATTAAATTTTTTATTAAACTTGGTAAGAGTGGAAATGAAATCAGAGACATGGTAGTCCAAGTTGATAGGAAAAAATCCATGAAGAAAATAGCAGTGTACAAATGGATTAAATGTTGCTCTGAGGGGAGAAAAAGCGTCACTGGTGAAGAGAGGTCAGGGCTACCAATAACAAGCAGAACTGACAAAAACATTGCAAAAATTAATTGAATTGCACATCAAAATTATTGGCTGACTATGAGAAGCATAGCAGACCAAGTAAACATTGATAGAGAAACAGTTAGGAAAATCTTAACTGAAAATTTTGGCATGAAAAATGTGTGTACAAAAATGGTCCTGAAGGGGCTTACCAATGAACAAAAGCAAAGGAGAGTTGTAGTTTGCTGAGACCTTTTGAAGAGGCAAGACAATGTTTTAGGCTGTGTTATCACTGATGATGAAACATGGATGTACCAATACAACCCTGACAAAGGGTCAAAGTGCACAATGGAAGTCCACCAATTCTTCACAATCAAAAATGTTCCATCAGTCCAAATTAAGAGTCAAAATTATTTTGATATCAGAGGGATTGTTCATTATGAATTTGTACCAACTAGACAGTCAACCAAGTTGACTATTTGGAAATGCTGAAAAGTCTGTGTGAAAAAGTTAGACAAAAATGACTGACCTTTTCAATAACAATATAATTCATGGCTCTTGCATCACATGACACTGTCTGTGAGGGAGTTTTTAGTCAGTAAACAAATAACTGTACGGGAATACTCTCCCCACTCACCTGATTTGGCCCCCAATTACTTTTTTCTTTACCAAAGATTTAAAATATATTGAAAGGAAGATATTTTGATGGCATTCAGTACATCAAGTGTAATAAGAAAGATGGCTGTGATGGTGATTCCAGAAAGAGTTCCAAAATTGGTTTAAATGTTGGACTAGATGCTCACATCAGTGCATAGCTTCCCATGGGGAGTACTTTGAAGATGACCATAGTGATATTCAACAATGATTCATGTAGCACTTTGTCGAGGATGAGTTCAAGAACCTAATTGTCAGACCTTGCACGTGCACAGAGCTTATGATGTTCAACAAGGTGAACATAATCATGTGGTCAATGAACTCATGGAGCTTAGGATCAAGAGATAAAGACAGTAAATATATAAAAACAAAAAAAATACAAAACATCTACACTTTTGCTAAATGCAGTTTAAAGGAAAAAAGAGAATGCTGAATTTTGAAAGAAATATAATGTCTAGTGAACAAGGAAAATATTACCAATCTTTAGCTGTCAGCTCACTCTTTCAAAATTTGTCTCAACAGCACACATTTTATACAAGGGAACATCCTTCCTAGAGCAGCACATATTCAATGATTGAGGTGGGGTATAAAGACCTGGACATTTTTATCCAATCTGGTACAAATCAGACATAGTTTGTACTCTGGAAACCTGCTTATGCTCCAGAGCTGCTCATAGTTTTGGTCAAGTCTTTGTTGGGACTTAATCTCTGTTTTACTTCTCCTCTGCTCTATCCTGTTTTCTCCCTTTCATTTCCAGATGTTCTGATTAGTAATAAATAGCTTGCATATAATATATAATCTAAATGCTAGAAGGCTTCAACCATATAATGTGTGAGAAAATAACCTAAAAGATATATTTTTATAACTAAATCACTTGTGGAAATTGATGATAACACTCACTGAGTAAACTGGGCTAGTATACTAGTGAAAGAGAATGCATCAGCTGGTACAATTAAAATATATGGGGGAAATAGCAACTATAAGGACAATGGGATTGAGTGACTATTCCTAGCAAAATTGAAATCTAGAAAAAGCTGACCAAAATTTATGCATTTTAAATCTAAGTGTGAGCTGTAAGCTACTTCTTCCCTGCTTCCCCCCCACACACATTAACTTAGAAAGAGGCTTTTCTCTTAAAATATGAGGTTAGAGATGGCTGATGTCTTTATTATCAAATTGAAGGAACTCCAGAGAAGATTAAATTCTCAATTAAATCTGGGTTTGCCAGGGTTAATTGTCTGTTGGGAAAAGAATTGGACATGCACTTGGAATGGGAAAAATTGAAAATATTTGCCCCCAAAATTTCAACCTCCGAACTTCTCATAAATTTCTAAATTTATAGAATGGTACAGCTCTATTCCTTCACACCATCACCTGCTCCCAATTATGAATGCTATATGTTTCCCTTGCTTGAAGGTTATGCAAAAACTTATTATTAATAACAGAAATTGTAACCTTGTTTGGATCTTCTCCCTAACTTTCCTGGGTACTACCTGAAAATAGAATTATGGCACAGCAGAATAGAGCCAAGAATGTGTTGGGGTATATTAGAAGGCACCATATCTTCAAGGGAACTATGTGTTCTAGCCAGCAGTTACTACCAATACTTATGGCACTGGATTCTGAGAGTGCTTGATCATAAGACTGGATAGGGAATATAAGTTTGGATAACAGTGTGTTTACTATTTTGGGAGCACTCCCCAAGATACAGGCTTTAGTATCCTGCCAAGAATCTTAGAAGATAGTATAGGTTTCTACCAGAACTTGTTCCAGAAGCATGGAAAAAAACATAATGGTCCACTCTACATGAAGTTTAATTGACAGAATTACCATATAAATAGTGTAGAAAAGGAAGGAAAGTCTCAGGGAAGTACATGTACTCTAATGAGTTTACTATATGTGTAAGACCAAATAATTATGCCAAACAGAAAGGCCCGATGCCAGAAGGAATGTGCTGGTTAAAGGGAAACCAAAATCAAGTTTCAATGATGAAATTCTCTTTAGCTCAGGGGTGATAATAGGAGATGATATTATAGAATTAAGATCACTGATAACAATGGGCATTAGAAGATCTTGAAAAAAAATCAAAGCCAGATAGCAGTGCTTGGTTGCCACAAACAAGATGGATAAAATTATTGTAATAAGGAGGAACAAAGTAGCAGACATAGATACCAGATCTATAGTCAGTAAGGAAGATAGTAATAGAATAAGATTTCTATTCTATTGTGTTTTATGGCAAACCAACAATGGTATTATGTAGTGTGTATCATCAAAGAAAAAAATTTTTAAATGGAAGACTAGGAGACTGAAGAAAGTTTAATGAAGTCATAATTCTATGTCCAAATTCTGAATCTGAGCCAATTTTTAGAACCATATCTCATAAACTTAAGGGTAGGTAAAGGGCCAAAAGGAAAATTTCACATTTTAGAAAATATTCATGTTAACATCCATAGTATATCCCCAAAAGACCTACAACTATTTAATCAGGTATCTATTCAATGGGGAAAGGAAAATACCCAAGCATTTTTGGAAATTGGTGAAAAAGGTGTCTGAGTTGATGTGAATACATAAGAACCCAGTGTCATAATGGTCCTTCTGTGAAAGTGGGGAATTTTAAGTTTTAGAGAATAAATAAAGTCCTTACCAATTTTTAGTTAATAGCGGTTCTACTGGGTTCAAAAATTAATTTTCTTATTATTTCTTAGTTCTAGAAATTTTGTAAGAAAGACTTTGTAACTGTTCTCTTCCAGAAATTAGTGCTACCTTTTAAGATCTAAAAGATGAGAGGTGGTGGGTTAAATATTCACATTTACTCAATCTGATCCCTATATAAACCAGATGGTTCTTGGAAGATAATAGTAACCTATTGCAAATGTAATCAAACAGTAGATTAAGTAATTGTATCCATTGTGCCAGATGGGTGCCTATGCTAGAGCAGATTAGCATGACCTCAGTTATGTGATAGAAGGATCAGTATTTATTTGTCAAACATACTTTTTCTAATCCTATTTGAAAAAATACTTTGAAAAAATTTATTAGAATTGATAATGACATTAATTTTGAGTTTTGTTCCAGGGCTATGCTTTTTCTCCTTCCCTAAGTCATAATGTAATTAAAGAAATTTGGACTTTGCAGAAACTATCACATTGATCTATTCTATCAATGATTTTACACTAACCTGGCTAAGTAAGCAAAGTATAGCTAGTATGCTGGAGTCCTAAGTAAAACACATGTGCTACAAGAGGGCAGAAAATGGACCCTGTAAATATTCAGGAACCTGCCATATAAGCAACATTTTTAGGAGTTTAGTGGTCAAAGGCATGATTTTAGATCCTCTATAAAGTAAAAGAGGCAAACTTTATCTTGTATATCCTATGACCAAAAAATAAAATAAATGAAAGAAAGAAAGAAACAAAGAGAAAGAAAAAAATAAGTACAATATATGGTAGACCTCTTTAGGTTCTGGAATTAGTATATTCCAAATGGAAAAGTACTACTTGATTTCATTTACTGGGTAACGTGACATGTTGCTAATGTTGAGTGAGGTGGAAAACAGGAAAGGTTTGTGCAGCATGACCAGACTGCAATGCAGGAAGCCCTGGATTTTGAATGATAAAACACAGCCAACCCAGTAATAGGTGAGGTGTAGATTGTGAGGGAAAAATAATGCCATGTGGGACATATACCAAGCCTTTTAGGTAGAATGACAGTTTATTTCCTTGGGGTCCTACAGCAAGGCTGTGCCAACAAAACTAGAGAATTATACTGCTTTGACAAAACAACTCGGGACACACCACTGGCCCCTGTAGAAATGGGGAATCTGACTTTTGGATACCAAGTGACCATGTATTCAGAATTGTGCATCATAAGCTCAATAATGTCAGAACCACTAAGTTAGATGATTAGATAAATAAAAGTCATTCATTCATCTTATTTTAAGCATACTCAAAAGTAGAAGGAAGAAGAAAATCCTGTGAGTAGGGAATCCGTAGAGTATGTCTTTATGCTCATTACACCTTTACTTCTTCATCAGCTAACACTTATGGCTACATAGGATTGCATTACAAACAGATGATACAGAAGGAACAAGCATGAGTTTGTGTTATAGATGTGTTGGTTCTATAACTGATTATAAACTAAAAAGGGCATCAGCCATAATGTGATTCCACTTGAGTATGAAGATACTGACCACCTGGTCATCTGGTATCTGTGGAAGAAGAAATGACCAGAGATTAGATCATAGATGTATTCATGGACAGTGACAAGGCCCAGCTAGTTGGTGGGGAGCCTAGATATGGAAATATTGAAAAATTAGAGACAAAAGTTCTGGACTGGATATATGTGGATGGATATATAGAAATGAACAAGAGGTCATTAAAATGATGACGTGAGAGGAGCTCCTTGATACCTCCCCTGGAAATTATAATAAATTGAACAGCTGTAATTCAACAAAAGATTCCCAATGCAACATACAGGCCTGAGAGAACTATGAATTTAAAGTCTGAAGGTGGGCAAATCATGGTGAACAGGGAAGATAAGGTAAGTGCAGAGACAGGGGCCATGGGACTTAGCCCAGAGCTCACTGTAATATGGGGAGATAAGTAGTAATTGAAACAACATGTGTTCCCAAGCATTCCTGTCTGAGGGATTAGCACATAACATGGCTAAACCCAGCAATAAAGGCAGAGACCTCTGGGTAAAGACCAAACACAGAACAGCAAAAACCCTCACTGCCAGGCACAAAATATTGACGTGAAACCTGGCCACCTCCTCTAACCCTCACAGAGTTTGCCTTTCTCATACCTTCATAGTGTTTCAGGGGGTAGGGGATGGGGGCTGGAAAAACTGTGGCAGTGAGTGTTAGGTTAAAGAGAACATAGATATCTACACCCCTGAGAACTGAGGAGGTAGCTCCTGAGTGGCAGACATATAGTGTAGTTAACTTTGGTGACAAAAAAAAGGAGTTGTAGAGGTAAGACAGCTTCAGGCTGGCAACCACCATTTCCAAGAGCCACAAACACACCTGCAATATCTCCCAACTCTCCTCATGCCCACCTTTCATGGTTGATCTCAGCAGGGGTGCTCAGGGTAGCTGAGACACCCAAGTGCTGCTGTATCAGATTGCAGAGGCTGCACTAGGGTTCAGAGGATCAGAGCACCATCACCCACTGCATCCTCCCACAAAGAAGGTGCACTGAGACCAAGGGGACTAGGTCAAAGATGAGAAGCCCACCACCCAACAAATTTTGCACCATAAGAAGGCAAAATAACTCATGAGAAAACAAAGCCCCGCAGCTCAAGTGAGAAAATAAAATAATCTAGCTATACCTACTGGAAAGCAAAAGAAAGACCTCTTTATAGCTTCCTCTTTATAGCAAGAGCTGCAGAATGCACTCTTGCTAATTGATTACCATCAAGAGAAACACATTAATTGCTATGAATATCCAAGGGAAGAAAGTTGTACAGAAAGAGAATGAAAAATCTCCAGAAAATGAGCTTAAAAACATGGAAATGTGTGACTGAACTGACAGAGAATTCAAGATTGCAGTTCTGAAATAATAAGATGCAAGAAAACTCAGGCCGTTTAATGAACTCAGAAATAAAACCAATAAATGAAATAAATATTATACCAAAGAGATTTAAATTATGAAAAAAAAGACTAAATAAAAGTTTTGGAGCTAAAGAACTCAATAAATGAGATGAAGAATGAAATTGTTAGCTTAAGAAGCAGAGGGACATCATCAGGATGGTGACATGAGAGAAGCTCTTGAAATATTTCCTGGAAATAACAACAAATTGAACAACTAAAATCCAACCAGAGAATCGTTAAGCAACACACAGCCTCAGCTGAGAGACCCACTCATTGTGAGATAATACCTACAGGCCAGAGAAAGGGAGGTGAGTGAGGAAGAAGGGACAGGAGCAGTCTGGAGACAAGCTGCAGAGTGCAACCCACTTACCAAGAGCCCAACAATGAAAAGACTGAGGTGGAAGCATGGTAGTGCAATACAACATGCAGAATGACTCTGGGTGTGTTGGAGGTCAAGAATGGACAAAAGTGAAGGTGTTGGTAGCCAAGCCTTGGGATATATGTCAAAAGCAGAGCCTTGGTGTCTGCAATGTGATGCTGCAACAGGAGCATGAGAAGAGCAGTTACAGCATGGCGCCGGTGGCCATAGCATGGTACAGATGTCCATAGCATGGGGCTAGCTACCAGAATGTGGGCTCAGCAACTGGAACACAGGTCTGTAGTAACATAGGGCCAGTGAGCAGAGCAGGAAGCAGGTGGCTGATGCACATTCTGGTGGCTGGAGAGCTGGCAGCAGGAGCTTGATGGCAGCTATAGCATAGAGTGGACCTTAATGAGACAGGGCCTAAGCCAGATCACTGGGTGGCTTCGGACATAAAACCTGGCTGCTTCCCCTTGCTCTCTCCCATGACTTGCCCCCTCGCCCTTCTAGCTCTACCCAGTGCCTGCATTTAGTCAGCTACAGCCAGGAAGTTGACATTACCTTGTGACACAAACAGACCTGCACATTTTCCAACAAATGCTGCCCCCACTCTTTCTACTGAAGTTGGCAGAGGGATCCAGAAAAAAAAAAAAATAACTGTGAAGCAAAGGTGTGACAGCTTCTGACTGCAGGGGGATCTCAGAGGCACAGAATACCATAGCCCACCATATCCTCCCAAAGAGGAGGCAAACAGAGACCAAGGCAACTGAGTCAAAGAAGAGAAGCCCATCTTCTAGAAAGTGTTCTACTGTGAGAAAACCAAATAACCAAGAAAAAATATTGTAAAACAATGCAGTAATACCAGTTGGGAATCAAAACAAAGATCTCTTTACATCTACCAGTGGAAATGTCCTTATGCCCATTAAGAAAAATGCTCCAACAGCAATTAGTATTATAAGGAACAAAGATTCTCAGAAAGGAAATGAAAAATCTCTGGAAAAAGGACATGAAGACATGAAAATACATTATCTAAACGACAATAGAATTGAAGACAGCAATTCTGAAAACACTGAAAAACATCAAAGAAAATTGGTAGAGTACACAGAAGGAGCTAAGTGATCTCAAAAAGGAAATCTATGAACAAAAGGAATACTTTAACACAGAAATTGAAACTATAAAAGTATAGCAAGTAGAAATTCTGGAGATAAACAACACAATAAAAGAAATGAAAAATGAAACAGAGCAGAGGAAGCAGAGTTGAACAAATGAAGGAAAGATTTAGTGAAATCAAAGAAAAAAAATATGAAAATGTCACAGAAGAGAGAAGAGAGAAACCTGAGAGTTAAAAGAAATGAAAGATCTCAACAAGAACTCTGACTATTAGAAAAACTAACATAAGAATAATAGGTATTCCAGAGGGAGCAGAGAATGAGAGGGGTACAAAGAGTTTGCTCCAAAAATATTAGATGAAAACTTTCCAAATCTATGGGAAGAACTGGAACCTCAAATTCAAGAAAGAAACAGGACCCCTAGCTACTTCAATCCTAGCAGACCTTTCCAGGGCACATTATACTGAACATGACAAAGCTAAAAAACTGAAAAAGAATCCTCAAGACAGCTAGGAACAGAATCACCATAACCTATAAAGGAAAGCCCACCAGATTGTCATCAGATTTCTCAACAAAAAAATCTACAAGCCAGGAGGGAGGAAAATCAAATATTAAAAATATTGAAGAAGAGAAATTACCAGCCAAGAATTAGCTACCCAGCAAAGTTATCCTTTAGATAGGAATGAGGAATAAAGATGTTTTCAGACATATACAAGCTAAGGCAATTCTCCAGGACAAGGCCAGTATTTTAAAAAATACTGAAGGAGGCAGTTGGGCCTGAAACAAGAAGTAAAAACAAATACAGATAAACTTGGACAACAAAAGCACAAAGGGGGAAGAAGTGACCATTTAAACTTCCAGGGAATGGAGATAACAAGCACACTTAAGAAAAAGGTGGGGTGGAGTGGGGAGCTTGGATGGCTCAGTGGGTTAAGCACTAACTTTGCAGCCCTGGGGACCACGGTTCAAATCCAGGCCCCAGCCGGTGTGAATCCATATGCTGAACTGGGGTGTGCTTCCCAAGCAGGAGGCCCCCAGCTCAGTTCTCATCCCCTGGTTCAACCCCTGGTTCAATGGGTCACGACTTCCATGCAGAAGGCCTCCAGCCCAGTTCCCACCCTGTGTAGCCCCCACCCACCTGTGTGGAATGAAACCATGTTGAAAACTGATGACATACAACTACAGAGACTGTTCTGGGCCTTCCTCCTTCTCTCTTTCTCTCTCTATCTCTGTCTCACTCTGTCAAAAATAATAAAATAAAATTTTTTTCTGAAAAAGGAATCACTACATATGTAAGACTTTCCTTTACATAAACTTCATGATAATCACTCAAAAAGAATTCAGAACTGAGACACATAAAAACAAGAAAAAACAGAGGGGAAAATCATGAACACCATCAAACTAAAATAACCAACAGAAAAAAGGAAAAGCAAAGAAACAATTAAAATAGAAGAGCTACCAGAAAGCAAATGATAAAATGGCTGTAAGAAATCCCCATATATCAATCATTACCCTAAATGTAAATGGACTGAACTCAACAATAAAAAGAAACAGAGTAACAAACTAGATTAAAAATCAAAACCCAACATTGAGGATTCCAGAATAACTCAGCTGATTACCGGTAAGCACTTTCCTTGCAACTGAGAGGTCTGGGGATTGAATCACGGCCCTAGCCTGTGCAAAGCCATATGTTGAACTAAGGTAGAACTAGTCACTGTTATGACTCAGTGGCAAAGGTTCTCTCCTCCCACATTCTTTCTTCCCTGAGCAGTCCCAGATCCACCTGTGTAGATTGAAACTACATTACAATTAATAATGCACAACCATGAAAACTGTTCTAGGCTCTCCCAGCTTCTCTCTTTTCCTCTTTCCCTCTCTCTCTCTTCTTTTTTGCTCTCAAACAATAAAATAAATCTTAAATAAAACATTAAATTAAAAAAATCAAACTTAAGCTGCCTCCAAGAGAACTACCTCAGCCACAAAGACTCAAAGTGAAATACAGACTCAAAGTGAAACAGTGGAAAACAGTACTCCAAGCAAATGGCATCGAGAGAAAAGCAGGGTTGGGCATACTAATTTTTGACAAAATAGACTTCAGGGTGAAAAAGTAGTAAGAGACAAAGATGGAGATTTTGTAATACTAAAGTGTATAATACAACAAGAAAACATGACACATTAATATATATGCCCACAAACAAGAAGCACAAATGTTTAGAAAGACAATCCTAACAGATCTAAAAGGAGAAACTGATCAAAACTCAGTTAAAGTATGGGATTTAAACATTCTTTTGACAGCATGGACAGATCATCCAAACAAAAATAAATAAGGAAATCTGAGCTTTAAATGACACATTACAGCAACTGGAGATAATTTACATTACAGTACCTTTGATCCTATAACACATAACTATACATTCTTTTCTAGGTACATGGTACATTCTCAAGAATAGACCATATGCTGGAACACAAAGCTAACCTCAGCAAATCTAAAATTATTGAAATTATACCAGGTGTACTATCTGACCACAGAGCTTTGAAATTGGAGATCAACTGCACAAGAAAGCAGGGAAAATGACATATGCATGGAGATTAAACAGCATGTTATTAAAAACAGTATACTTAAAAATTTAATGCAACAATGCACTAAAAATATTATACATCACAATCAAATAAGATTCATCCCAGGGGTATACAGATGCTTCAACGTATGCAAATTGATCAATGTGATACATCATATAAACAAAATAAAAGATAAAAACCATATGATTATAAGAATTGATATAGAAGAAGTGTTTTACAACATCCAACATCCATTTATGATCAAAACACTTAATAAAATGTATATAGAAGGAAAGTACTTCAAAATAATTTAGGCCATATATGACAAACCCTTAGCAAATATTATACTGAATGGAGAAAAACTGAAACCTTTTCTTTTAAAATCAGGAACAAGATTGGAATGTCCCCTGTTACCACTGCTATTCAACATAGTGCTGGAAGTTCTAGCCAGAGGCATCAGGCAGGAAAAAGAAAAAAAAGACATCCAAATGGGAAGTGAAGAAGTGAAACTCACTTTTTGCAAATGACATGATCCTTCATATAAAAAAAACCTAGACTCCACCAGAAAACTATTAGAAATCATAAATGAATACAGTAAATTTGTAGGATGCAAAGTCAATGTACAAAAATCCATAGCACTTTATATACGTACAATCAATGAAACTTCAGAAAAAGAAATGAGGAAAACAATACTCTTTCAATCACAACAAAAAGAATACAATACATAGGAATAAACTTAACAAAGAATGTGAAGGACATATACACGAAAAACTACAAACCACTTTTAAAAGAAATTGAAGAAGACACAAAGAAATGGAAAGATTTATAGATTGGGGAATCAATATATTTAATGTGGCCATATTACCCAAAGCAATATAAACATTTAATTCATTCTCATCAAAATCCAACAGACATTCTTTTGAGAAACAAATGAAAAATATCATAAGTTTTTCTTTCTGCTTACATTGATAAGATACACAGAGGAAAAAAAGTATAATTAAAATGATTCTTTGGTTATGCAATAAATGTCTTATTAGCTTTTTTATTTCATTTTTTTTAAGATTTATTTTATTGTTTTTGACAGAGAGACAGAGAGAAGGGGGAGGGCTCAGAGCAGTCTCCATAGTTGTACATCACCAGTTTTTCAACATGGTTTTATTCCACACAGGTGGACAGGGGATGCACAGGGTGGGAATTGGGCAGAGCTCCCCATATGGGAAGCTTACCCCAGCGAGAACCAAACTAGGGGCCACACCCAAGTTCAGCATATGGGTCTGCACAGGCTGGGGCCAGGACTCGATCCTCAGACCCCAGGGATGCAAAGTGAGTGTTTAACCCACTGAGCCATCCTGGCTTCCTAGTTTTTTTTATTGACAAAAGTTTTCATTTGAATTAAAAGTCATAATTTAACTAATGTGTTTGCAATTTAAGGTGCTCAAGGTGCTCCATTTGCCTGTTTTGAAGAAGTTAATTCTCTTCATAATAGATTTGGAAACTGTGGTTTTAAAAATTCACAACCATTACCTTGCAAACTGAAGTATGTATATAAAAATGATTGTTTCACTGAATTATGTTTCTTATCAAGTGATGTCAAATAGTAATGGTAACAAATCATATGCCAGGAGAATATTTTGAAATAACATTATATGTATTTTCCTTCTATACAATTATACTAGTTTCTTTTTCTTTGTTTTTTCCTTGATATTGTTCTAATAATGAGACTAAATTAAAAGAGGAATGATGCTTATTACCAGAAGAAGTGGGCCCAAACTACCAAAAGTCAAAAATTTATGCTCTATATTGGGAATTAAAATATAATCTTTTATTAAGTCAATAAATGATAACAATGCTAAGGCAGTTCTTTTATATAAGGGATAAGACTGTTTTGAAGAATAGTTTTTTGTTTGTTTTGGCTGTTTATTTCCAGAACACTGATGTATAAAACATGGCAGTAATTATCAATTCTGAATCTGGAGCCCTGGAACATAGTTTTCCTATAAACCATAAAATAAGAATATTCATGAAATCTAATAAAGAAAGTGCCTCCTCTATAACAAATACTTCCTGAATTTCATAGGAATATTGAAAATGAAAAAAAATCACAAAAATAATAGAAAGGTGGTTAACCAAGATGGTGATATAAAAAGCTCCTGAATTCTTCTCCTTTCACAGATACACAGAATGTTCAGGTAAATATGGAGAGGAAACCTCTGAAAGAAATACAGAGAATGACTCCAATGTATCAGGCAAATGAAAATATAGCTCATAGGAACAGGTGGAAACATACTCATACCATAAACCCAACTCCTGGCATAGCATCATATAAATGAAAGAAAGGGAACTTACAACTTCTCAATATCTTCCAGGGATCAAAGTATTTGGAACCCACATTTAGTACCCCAATATTTAAGACTCTCACCTGAAGGACAGGGTTATAAAATATGTAGTTGTCAGAACCAAAAAAGCTTGCATTCAGGAGACCCAAAAGACTGTAGAAAACAAAAGAGTGGTTGTTAATGGGAATGTAAGCACTTGCCATGAATTTCTCCCTGGGCACAGTACAGAAGGCACAAACAAAAATCACTCATCTCTCAGTCTTTTCCTGAAAGGAATCCATCTGCACACTTAGAAAGCTGTTGAAAGCTGTTGTCTAAGTGTCAGCTTTCCTTAGCACACTACTGGGGACTGGCTGCATTCCCTCCCAGAGACTCAAAAAAATAAATGGATATTTCTTCTGCCATCTCCTTGTAATCCATTCCAGATTCTCCCTGAAAGAAGTTTGTGTGTATGTAAGTATGAATATATATATATATATACCTCAGTTTTTGCTCTACTGCAAAAAAGACAGGTCCCAAATTCACCTGGCTCTGAAAGCCAAGGGGTGCTGCCATTCACAAGTTCTACAGGACTGTAGCAAACAGAAAAAGGAATTTTTAAGTGACTATTCCACTCCCCACCCCCAGGGCTTAGCACAGAGGGTGCAGACAGAAACACCCATCTCTCAGATATTACCCTGAAAGGAGTCCTTTTGCATACATACTTTAAAAATTGTTGACTGAGGATCAGGCTTCTAATTTAGAGTGCACCTAAGGGCTGACTTTGACAACACCTGGGACTTGGGAAGACAGCAGGCTTCTCTCTAACCATCTTTATATAGCCCACTGCGAATCATCACTATCTCCTGGAGAAAGTTTGTACACATGTCTGAGCCATAGCTTTTATAGCTGATGCCCAAGGAATTGGCTTCCAAAACAGTTGGAACTGATAGTTAATGAGACTTTTATTCATGAATCTTACAAGACTTTAGCAATCAAAGAAGTAGTTCTTAATGGATACAGAAGCAGCCATACCCCATCCCACCTTAAAGCTATACATTATGATGAGCACAGAGGAAGCAGGCAAAGATACCTATCACCCAGTTTATCTTAGGAGGGATTTAACTTCTCTGATTATTAAACTAATTGAACTACATCTAGGGGCTGAATGCATTTCTCCTCTTTGGGATACTGGTGGATCTTTGAACACACTCAACTACTGAAAGCCACTAAAACCAAATAAGCCTATTTAAACAAGCACAAAAGACTTAGGTAAGGTCAATTGATGAGGTTCACCTCCCATTCTGTGAAGACTGGGAAAGGTATCCATTTTACCTAATGCACAGAAAACAACCTTAGTAGCTAAGGAAAGTGAAGAAATATAGAATTATGTTCCAAACAAAATGATATAATAAATCCCCAGATACATATCTAAAGGAAATAGAGATAAGTGATTTACTTGATGCAGAGATTAATATAATAGTCATAAAGATGCTTACTGCGATTAGGAAGGCAGGGGAAGCCAGGATGGCTCAGTGGGGTAAGTGCTCACTTTGCAGCACCAGGGACTGAGGATCGAGTCCCGGTCCCGGCCTGTGCGGACCCATGTGCTGAGCTGGGGAGTTCCCCCAGGTCAGTTCTCTCTCTGTCTCTGTATCTCTCTCTCTCTCTCTCTCTCTCTCTCTCTCTCTCTCTCTCTCTCAAATAAAATAAAATAAAGTTTAAAAAAAAAAGAGATTAGGAAGGCAATACTGAACAGATTGAGAATTTCAACCAAGAGATAGAAATTATTTTTCAAGTATCAAATAGAAATCATAAAGTTGAATGAAAAAACTGAACTGAAATAGTCAATAAAGGGATTTAACAGCAGACTTGAGATGAAGTAAGAGAAAGGATCAATGAACAAGGATGCAGGGCAGTGAAATTCATACCATGGGAGGAGGAAAGAAAGGAAGGAAGGAAGGAAGGAAGGAAGGAAGGAAGGAAGGGAGAGGAGGTGGAGGGAAGGAGAGAGGGAGGAAGGAAGGGAAGAAGGAAGGGAGGGAGGGAGGAAGGAAGGGAGGAGAAGGAAGAAAGAAAAAACAGAGTGAAGATAGCCTAAAGTACTATGGAACATCATTAATAAGAGCACTATACTCTTTATAAGGGTACAAGAAAAAAAAAGAGAGCAATAATAAGGCTGAAAGCTTATTTAAAGAAATGATGACTGAAAATACTAACATTTCTAACTTGGGTATAATGGTGGACCTCCAGATCCACGAAGCCTAGAGAAATCAAATAAGAGGAATTTAGTCATCCACATCAAAACACATTAAAATTAAATAGTTAAGGGTTAAAAACAAGAAGATCTTAAAATCAGCAAGAGAAAAATAGCTTCTTATGTATAAGAAAACCACCATAAGACAATCAATAAATTTTTAAGCAGAAACTTTGAAGGGAAAAGGTGTTCAGCACCACTAATCATCATGGAAATGCAAATCAACCACAATGAAATATCACCTCACACCTGTTAGAATGGCTATTATAAAGAAAGACATTAGATTAAAAAACTGCTGCTGAAATGTAAATAAAAGGGAATTCTTGTATACTGTGAGAATGTAAACTGGTACAGCCATTTAAAAAACATAATATGGAGTTTCCTCGGGAAATTGAAAATAGAACTACTTTATAAACCAGCAATCCCAATTTTAGCTAAATACCCAAAGACTATGAAATCAGTATTTTGAAGCAATTTCATTGCAGCATTATTCATAACAGCCAAGGTATGGAAACCATCTGTATTTATTAACAGATGAATGGATCAAGAAAATGTATATAGACAGTGGAACACTATTCAATTTGTAAAAAGAAGGAAATTCTTTCATTCATCACTATGTGGATGAACAAGCATGGGGGTGGGGGGCAGGAGGTGTAGAGGGCAGTATGCTATGTGAAATAAGCCAGACAGAGAAAGATGAATACTGCGTAGTATCACATCTGGAATCAAAAGAAGAAAGGAAAGAAGGAAGGAAGGAAGGAAGGAGGGAGGGGGGGAGGGAGGGAGGGAGGGAGGAAGGAAGGAAGGAAAGGAAAGCAAAAAAAAAATCAAGAAAAAAATCAAATGCATAGAGTATGAAAGTGGTTTCCAGTGTGAAAAATGATACAAAATTTTAGTTATAATAACTGAGGATCTAATGTATAACATTATGACTATAATTGATAATAACTTGTGATATGATTGAAATTTACTAAGCATAGAAGTTAAATGTTCTCACACACAAAGACAGAATAATGTGAACTAATGAATATGTTAATTAACTGGATAGGTGGAATTCTTTGGCAGTATATACCTATATTAAATCATCACTTTGTACACATCAAATATTTTATTATTTTATTTGTTAATTATACCTCAATAAAGCTGGAAAAATAGATAAATAAGTGCTGATGATCTACTATACAACATAATTCCTATAGCTAAAAGTATGGAATTGTACGTATACTTAAAATTTGCTATGAGGGCAAACCTTTCTTTGAGTGTTTTTATCACAAAACTGATAATTATTATAATACAAAAGGCTGGAGGAAACTTTGGAAAGTGATTGATGTTTATATTCTTTATAATGCTGATGGCTTCAAAGTGTATACTTGTCCCCACACTCATCAAGTTGTAGACATTAAATATGTCTAAAAAAGACTTTAATTATATCCAAAAGTAATTTTAAAAATAGAAACTGCCAAATTCAAGAACTAAGAGAGTAAGGGCAGAATATGAAAACACTCAGACAAGGCCAAGTGATTCAGGGAGAAGCAGAACTTTCTTTAACCTTAGTCACAGAAAAAAAATGTAAAATTTTTAGCTAAGCACCACACTCAGCATGAGTAAAAACAACTTGGTTCCATTATGAAGATTTTTGGAGACTAAATGGCTGAAGAAGATTGTCTAGTTGGATGATAC
>PVKE010028918.1:0-20598 GCA_004027555.1 Craseonycteris thonglongyai
GTGGGAGAGGGCACCAGCATTATGGACGCACTCAATGGTTTGGTGTTTACCTGGAGAGGAGGGAGGAGGGGGGAGGGGGGAGGGAGATTTATGTGGGGAGGGGGGAGTGGGCACCAGATATATGGGGTTGGAGGGGGACCTGATTCTGGGAGCTGGGCACATAATGCGATGCATGGGTGATGTGATGTGGAGTTGTCCATTGGGAAACTGTCTGATTGTTACCAACCAATGTCACCCCATTAAATTTAACAATAAAATATAATAATATTTAAAAACAAAACAAAACAAAAAAACAGTTCTTATTTATAATCCACCTGGCTAGATTTTTGGTAGGTAATGTACAATATTTTGTTTAACTTCATGATAACTCTGTAATATGAGTTCAGTTTAGAGTCATTAGGTCTTAAAATCAGACAGACAGGAAATCATACTGCAGTTCTATCAGGTACTAGTTATGTGACATTAGGCAAGTTATCTAGCTTCCTTGAGCCTAATATGCCTATTAACCTTCTGTACAATGCATAATGTTGGCTGTGCAACAATAGGCCCTTTGGATCGATTGCATAGAAAATGAGTCATTAAATGGTTTGGGAGTAGTTATGTCCCCCTTCCCCGCTTTTAGTAAGAAAGTAAAACTAAAACATTTGGCTACTTAAAAAAAAAGATCTTTGTTGGATAGTTTGGTTCCTTTTGATTTGTTCATGACAATGGGAACATTACTCTTACTACTTGCTACTTGTTTCATTTGTACTGAAAAATATGAAAAACAAAATATGGATTTATTTCAGCTGACTTGTATTATGACAGTTACTCAAGAGCTCTAATATACTCAGAAGCTTTAATATGGAAATAAGTTTTTCTTCATGCTGATGATTATTAACTTAAGGAAAAAAGATAATTATATGTTAAACTATGTATGCTGTGTATGTGTAAATGAAATACATCTGCTTCATATTAGGAAAACTGACAAGACACTACTATTGTTCATGTTTTTCACATTACTCTTGGTTTTCTTATTTTTTCTATAATTTTTTTTTAAAGATTTATTTTATTGTTTTTGACAGAGACAGAGAGAGATAGAGACAGAGAGAGACAGAGAAAAGGAGACAGAGAGAAAGGGGCAGAGAGAAGGGGGAGGGCCCAGAGCAGTCTCCATAGTTGTGCGTCATCAGTTTTCAACGTGGTTTCTTTCCACACAGGTGGGTGGATGCCGCGTGGGGTGGAAACTGGGCTGGGGGCCTCTTGCATGGGGAGCACACCTCAGTTCAGCATATGGGTCCGCATGGGCCGGGGCCGAGATTCGATCCTCGGGCTCCCAGGGCTGCAAAGCGAGGCCGAACCCACTGAGCCTTCCTGGCTTCCCCTAGATTGGGGGTGGCGAACCTATGGCACGCGTGCCCAAAGTGGCACATGGAGCAATTATTTCGGCACGCGGAGCTGTGAATACATTTAAAAAATTATTGTTTATGCTCTTATAGACATAAAAATAATCGATACCTCTATCTCACTCGATGGGTTGGCACGCGAGTCGAGCGAGTATACTCTTATTTCATAAACTTTGGCACTCAATCGCCAAAAGGTTCACTACCCCTGCCCTAGATATTTTCTTTCTTTTGATTTTTCTTTCAAAATTACAGGGATTGCCACCAGCACTCAAAGAATCTTGGAAAAAGTTGTGATTTAATATTCATACATGAACTCTGTTTAACCTCAGTAGATCAATGAGTATTTTGACTTTATTTAAATTTTAATTTTTTTTAAATTGTTAAATTTACTGGGGGTGACATTGGTTGGTAAAAATCACATAGGTTCCCGATGTACAATTCTGTATTACATCGTCTCTATGTTGCATTATGTGCTCACCACTCATCAGTTCTCTTTCCATGAGAGAGTACTTATTTGCAAAGTGCTCTGAATCCCAGGTTAGTCTTTTTGAGTTTTGATTGGAGTTTCGAATGATGCCATTTTTAGGGTAGGCTAGATTTAACTATGTGAAAGCTATATATATTTTTCCTTATATTTTGAAGTTAGAATGGTATTGCCAGTTAGTAATGCTTTAATTTGCATATGATGTAAATGTGATTTGGAAATTATCTGAGATACTCGCCTATAGTTCTCTGTGGAGCAGGAAGTAATTCTGGGCTCTGAGTACAGCTAATAATGATAAATGGACCAAGTGATGGGGTAACCTTTATCTTTAGACCTCCACCTCTCTTTTTCTCTGTGACACTCCCTTTTCTTTCCCATTTTGGTGCTTGACTACCTGTTTTAATGCCCAAGGCTTTTATATACTCATTTATGCTTTGCTTGCTGTCACGGTGACTCTCCAGGAAAACCATACGTGTATGCTTAATATTCATGCTCTATACTCACATTATATATGGCCATCAGTCTACAACAGAAGAAATCAGAGGGAGTATTGTTTGAGAGGCAGTCCATTTGGAGTGTTCAGGTGTGGAACTACACTACAACACCCTTAAATAGGTAAGTAAAGCAACAGATAAAGTGAAATCATTTTAGGGCAGACTGCTCGGTGAGGTCTTGTCAAGTTAAGACAGTCCCAGTGCACTCACTTGAGAGGTATGCTGCTAACAAAAAGATATTATTAAATCCAGTCTGTGTAGGAGTGTGCATGTCTGTCAATTATACAGTGTAATTTCTAAATAAGAGTTTGCTGCTCCTGGTGTTACTTAAATGATGTACTTTCAACTCTACATATTTGATTTTCCTGTATCTCATCTCCATTATGCCTGGTTATGAGCTAAACTAGTTTACTATGGGATCAAGAAAATCAAATAGCACTATTTCAACCAGAATATCTTAAGTCTTCTCCCCTGTTATCCTTATGCTTTTTCCCCCCTCCTTTGCCACTCAAAATTGTAGAGAAAAAGTGAGTTGTTTCTTGATTTGAAACCCAGAGAATTAAAAACTATTATTGCATAGTGAAGTCATAGCTAGAACAAGTTAGTGTTCACCTGCATGCTTTCTTCAAATACCAATCTTAAATCTCTTGCATTGCTCCTGCAGTTCCAACAACCAGCAGTTGACTTAAGAAAAACATACAGCCACATATAAGTTGCATTTTTCTTGACTACTTAAGGTCCCCATTGCTTTTCTGCATTGCCCTTTAAAATTGCCAAGAGTACCAGAATAGCTACTCTTAGTTGAGTGAAGTTGATGTGTTTTGAACTTCTAGTGTCTTTTCCTCATTCTTTATGGAGTATTGTAGAATTACACCCTGAAACAAAGCAATCTTAAATATTATTTAGTCCAAATCTTTCACATTTCAGATGGGGAAACTGAGACTCATGTAAGTTGGGGTTTAACCTAAGGCCATATAGATATCTGTTGGAAATAAATTGCTTAGATAAATATCTTTTCTATAGGTTCATAGTGTGGTCGTAAATCATAGCAATAGACAACCCACTGAATTCCATTTTTTATTTTGAAGAGGAATTTGAGTTGATTCCTTTGGAGTTGTGTCCTCTGGGGTAAACTATAGTCAGATTGGTATAGAGAGGAAGTAGAGATCATTTTTTTCAAGAGTTAAAAAGTATGACTATTCTTAAGTATACACTTTCCTAAGCAGATTCCTATAGGATGAGAAAGAAACCTGGAACACTATATAAGTGAAAAGGTCCCACTGATTGTTTTTTGGTCTATCTGGTTCCACTATCCCTACTCCCTACTTTTGTCTGACGTGGGCATAGATCTCTTTCCTCTATTTTTAATGTTTGTTTTTGTTAGGCTTGGGATTCAGGGTAGAAGTGAGTATTACTCACTGGTTTCCATGTATGTGATTTATAGCCTTCTAATGTTTCCTAGGTGTTGGAATACTGGGACGGGCAAAAACTGAGGTTGATTTCTATTTTTCTCAGACCCTTCAGGGACCAATTTGTAGATTCAATTTCCATTTACTGTTTTTGTTTACCATTTGAAAATTATTTTTTTCTTTTATTTTTTAAAGATTTATTTTTATTGTTCCCGACACAGAGAGAGAGAGATACAGTGACAGAGACAGAGAGAAGTGGGAGGGCCCAGAACAGTCTCCATAGTTGCACATCATTCGTTTTTCCATATAGTTTCATTCCACAGGTGGGAGTGGGGCTGCACAGGGCAGGAACTGGGCCAGGGTCTCACCCCAGTGAGAACTGAACTGGGGACACTCCCCAGTTCAGCATATGGGTCCACATGGGCCGGGTCCGGAATTCGATCCTCAGTCCCTGGGGCTGCAAAGTGAGCGCTTAACCCACTGAGCTATCCCGGCTTCCCCAAAATTGTTTTTTGTTTTTTTTTAACTGAACTGGGGGCCTCACTGCATTTGGGAAGCACATGTTCAGCATATGGGTCCGCCTGGGCTGGAGCCGGGATTCGATCCTCGGGGCTTCAAAGCGAGTGCTTAACCCGCTGAGACATCCTGACTGCCCATTTTTTCCTTTTTGAACCCTTGAGAGACCTCCCCTGTCTTCATGGATTTATCATAATCTTGTACCACAGCATGTTCAGAGGGTGCTCTGGAAATATTAATAATACAAAAGTGCCCCTTTATTCAGAATGGTCAGTCTGCATTGGGTTTCTGCCTAGAGAGAGATGTTCTTCTTGCATTGTCTACTGTGATCTTCAAATTTTTCTGGACTAATTTATTTGTAGTTTTAAATAGGAGCAGTGAATTTGGAAGTAGTCCTTTTTATTTAAACCTGGCTGCTTTAACAGGGAGGATTAATTTACCTAAAGGTCATATTATTGGAAACTTAGAGTATAATAGAGAACCTGTGATTTTTCTCTTGTATAAATTTGGAATTTATTGTGATGTGCAGTATTTTATGTGCTTGTGAATAAAAGCAAGAAGAGAGTAGGAGGCAGATTAGTTTGACTGTCTCATCTGCAGCATTTGTTGAAGTGTTGATCAGGCAACCTTTCTTTGGTAGCGGTATATGAGAAACCATGTTCAAGGTGAGAGTGCTGGAGCTCACTTTGAATTGTTTCCTGAAGGCAAGCTTTCCTGTCTCACTGAAAGAAGTCCAGCCGTTGGGTCCCCTTTAAGTGCAGTTATTGTTGTGGTTTTTATTTATTTTGTTTTTAAAAGGAGAATGGATGAATTACCTGTCATTAGAGCAAGGAGATGCCCTTCCTCCCTCCCTCCCTCCCTCCCTTCCTTCCTTCCTTCCTTCCTTCCTTCCTTCCAGGTGAGGAGGGAGAGAGAGACAGAAAGAGACAGAGAGAGACACAGAGAGACACAGAGAGAGAGGTGGGGAGGGCCCAGAGCAGTCTTCATAGTTGTACATCATTAGTTGTGACACAGTTTCATTTCACACAGGTGTGGCTATGGGGCCGCATGGGGTGGGAACCAAACCCAGGGGCCTCCTGTATAGGAGGCAAGAACACTCACCACCGTGCCATCCTGGTGGTTACCAGTTGCACTGCAGTTCAACATATGGGGTTTGCATGGGTCAGGTCTGGGATTTGATCCCTGGATCTGACAGTTGCAAGGCAAGTGCTCAGCCTGTTGAGCTATCCTGGCATCCCTGAGATACACATTTTTCAACCCTTCTAGCTCTTTGGTACATATAAGACAAATATGCACTTTTTTTTTTTTTTCCCCACAAGAGATTAACCATACTATTGTAATAGTTTGTGCCTTTGTGACCGTGAGTTTAGGTCTCTTTTCTACATAAGAAATCACTGTTGACCCAATAAATTAAAAAAAGAAATTACTGTGGAGGGATGGTTCCCTACCCAAGGCACCCTGTAATATTATTTTACTTTTATGTCGCATGTACTGTATCATAGGAAGCTGACACAGGGGGAAGATAAAAGAAACAAGCCTATGACTGTTGTCTAGGACATTTGTTTCAAAAGTTTAGCTGTGCATCTGAGACAGGAAAGGTACAACAAATGTTTTCCTAAAAGCGTCTTTGTCTCTGTCTTAGTATTTATAGTTATTTAAAGTAGCTGTAATGATTATAGCTACAAAATGTCCTTTTGATGCTTAAAAATTTTGATGCAGATGTATAAATGATAACTAGCTCCTAACATCATACTTATCTCAAGTATCACCTACTGCAGTTTTTCTTCCCAGACCTATTTATGGGGGGACTGTAAAAAAAAGTCTGATGCTGGGAAGCGGGATGGCTCAGCGGGTTAAGCACTCGCTTTGCACCTGCAAAGTCCGAGGATTGAGTCCTGACCCTGGTTCCTGCAGACACATGTGCTGAACTGGGGTGTGGCCCTCAGTTCAGTTTTTGCCAGGCCCTGCCTGGTTCCTGCCCTGTGTGACATCCCGCCCACCTGTGTGGAATGAAACCATGTTGAAAACTGATGATGTGCAGCTATGGAGACTACTCTGGGCCCTCCCCTTTCTCTCTGTCTCTCTGTCAAAACAATAAAAAGAAAAGTCTGATGCTAACATGGCAAAAATTTTGGTATCTGTTAAAGCTGCGTGGCTACATGGTATTGGTCATTGGTTTGAATTTTAAAAATGAATAGAATCTCAAGAATATATTTCCAAAGATTTTAAAGCATTTTAAGGGAGAAAAAGACATTGTTCATTTGGGAGATTGGGCTCCACATAGGAATCATTTGAGATTTTAGAATAATAGTGATGAGAATTCCTTAGTAAACAGGAAATAGTGCTAGAGATGATTAATGAATGGAAATGAAGAAATTATTACATAATCATAATAAAATGTTATGTAATAAATTATGACTTAATGTAATTATGTCACCATAATTGAAACATGTTTTTTTTTGGGGATGGAACATATTTCCTCTTTAAAAAAGGGTTACTTTTAATCAATATATTCTGTTATATATAAATTTTAGTTATATGTTGTTTATAGTTTAAATATTTTAGCTCTCTAAGTAAATTAGAGAGGCCACAAATGTGGAAGCAACTAGAATGTTTGGTACAGTGTTATAGGTTAAAGAATATTATAAAAGAGGCTGCTTGGTATTCCCAACAATTAAATTCTATTGATTTGTTATACTGAATTCTGACCCCTATTATGACAAATTCTCACTCTTTCATTCCATGCCATAGTTACTGACTTCAAATGATACAATTTTGAGATTTTGTTAATCTTTAGTTACTTTTGAGACATTCTAACCAAAATTATAGATGTTTCATCCTTGTTTATCAATTTGTAATTTATTTGAGCCATAGATCTTGGTTGCTTGATTTTTGTTGAAACAACAGAATAACTGAGTAATATTCTGCATGTCTAAGCAGCACTCTTTTGTGCCCACTAGGGCTAGCAAAAACTATTGCTTCACATAACTCATTCCAGGAATTTGAGTTTTGGCATGAATCTATGGAATCAAGTACATGTGTTAAAATGGAGAAAAATATCTTTGTGGATCCTCTAGATGGCAGGACAATTACAACAAATATACCTTAGGAGCTGATCCAATAAGTGTGGGGAGTGGAGAGCAAAGAGCGATGGGGTGACAAGGGGACCTTTTAGCTAGCAGGCTTCTAGGCTTTCCCTTTCAACCCAGCCCGGGTAGGTCTGCTTTTATATACTTTCTATATTTTGATATTTTATCTAAGACCTTGTTTGACAGAATGTAACACTGCTCCCAAATGATGAGATATCACAAGTCAAAAAATCCTGAGTTGTGCACACTAACATCAAACCCCGAGTTTCTGTGAGGACTTAATGAATGCATTTGTCCACATTGTGTAAGCATCTCTAGAGACCATAACTGATTCCATCCCAGCACACCCTGATGAATTCTAGAGTCAGGCTGGCCTACTTCAACACTCTCCATATCATAATTTTTATCAGATAGGATGAGGTGCAGCATAAGCCTTCGCCTTAGTTCCCACTTTGAAGGAGGTCAGTATTGTTGACATAGATTTAACAGATAAATCTGATACTGTCCACTCTCAAACTCAGAAAGGAGTTTTGACTTAGATATTTCATAGATTAACTCCTCAGAGAGGGAGGGGTCATAGAATAAACTGTTACTTCTCCGATCTTTGAGTAGAAAGCTGATTATAGTATTGCTTCACATTTGTTGCAGAATGCTTATCCAAATTCTCCTATAGTCATTTTTAAATAGCAGGGCCAACTTAGATCCTTTTTGACTATGGATGAACTTCTAGATAACAATATGGTATGGCAAATGTGATTTCCATATGTCAAGTACAGCAGAAATATAAGGGATAGATTTGCATACCGAACATGAGATGTTTGCACATCTCCTCGTATAATATACTTAACAGATATCTGTTTGTAGCCATTATTTCAGTATAACTGTTCCAGAAAGTTCCCTACGTTAGGACTTTCCTATACTTGTTCTATTTGGTCATTACTAGTGAATTGAACCTGATGTACATTTTAGGATCACTATTCTGCCTGTTTGATGAGATTGCACTTGAGAATGTACTAGGATACATTTCCACATTCATTTATGGTAAATCCTGTGCTCACCTGGGGAACAGACAAATTAATGAGACATGATCCTCATTCTTGAGGCCCTCACCCATGAAGATGGAGAGTTTAGTAGGCAACGTAAGTGTATAAATAGATTTTCAATGCAATGTAACAAGGTGTTATAAGAGATGGTATCAAAGTGCTGTGGAAGTTCCTAGGCATGAAAAATTCTTGTAGGTATTACCTACCGTGGGTTACCCAGAAATTTCTGCATGCAGAGGACTGTCTTTGCAACACATAGGAAGGAAGACATGCAGTTGATAAAGGATTAAATATGAAAGTAGCACCACGTTATGTGCTAAGCCTGATTTAGATTATGCACCCACCAGCATATTTTGATTATTGTACTGAGAATGTTCTGTTAACAGCAAAAGATTTGTATTGGGATAACTGAACTCCTGGAGACTGTCTTTGACTTTTGTTACTTAAAGAGCAAGTGTATACATTCATATAAGGATTATCAGTGAATAGGAAACCCGGGTATTCTATGGGTCTACTGAAGTGGTAATGTTTTCTGATTGGTCTGGATTCTTGAGTTATTTCACTAATACTTCCAATAACATGTGAAAAATGGAGGATGGCAAGATCTTTGAACAACTGTTGAATAATAAAGTGGTAGTAATTAAGCAGTACATAGGACTGGAAAATGCTTTAAAAATTCTCTCACATATTGTTTTAAGCAAACTGTAACTATAGATAACAAGATTTCAGCTTGGCTTAAAGTCATTCATGGAATTTTTTCATACATAATCTATGTAAGTTCTGAGTCTAAGAGGCTAAGATGCAAAATGACTAATATTTGAATATTGCAACTAATCAAAGGATAAAACTGTGCCTGTGTTCAATGTGGAAGGATTGGCTATTCTGCTTTGTATTTTGCAGCTGGAGCTGCATAAAAGATGATTAAAAAAAGGAAAGATGGTCATATATGTGCATGTTTGTAAGAGGAGCTGACATTTTGTCGCTATTGTTGAGCTCTAACTTCTGAATTACTTTTTTGTTGAAGACTTCCATAGAACACCGTAGTTTTGCTTATTAAAGAGATTCCTCTTCTTTTTGAACTCATGCTGTCTTAAAAGGATGTTCACCATTTCCCTCTCCACCCCCATGTTAAAATACTAGTTTTTGTGCTGCATACTGATTCATCTATGTCATGGGATCACTTTATAACCTGTACTTAAGGGTCTCGTTCTCATTCATAGAAATTCTTTCCCATTTTGAGTACAGTGATCATTTTCTCAGTTTCCTGAATAGCATCAGTATTTCTGTTTGAACCAACGTGAAATTTTACACTGATTCCTCAGTGCGGGATGTTCCCTTCCATTATTATTGTCTGGTTACTTGTTGGTAGTTTCCTCACCACCATTTTCTGTGAATTATATTGACATAATGTTTAGTCCCTCTTTGAAATTATTAATGAAATAAGCTGTGAAATGGTACTTTTATCTTTAGTTGTTGGTGCTGGAAAAGTGACAAATGCAATGAAAGCACCTTTTTCTAATTCGGTTCCTGTCGTTTGTCTCTTTAGTGTCTCTGTGATATGACTTGAAATGATAGTGCTCACATCTCCTCTGCAGCTAGCTCCCACTGGAAGGAGATAATCATCGGTTTGAGATCACAGCCACTTCCTCAGCTACAGATTCTAATGTCAAAACCCAAAGATTATTCTCTCAGCAGGAAGAAGCTGGAGAGGAGATGGATCTCTACCATGAAACATCATCCTTGTTCAAATTTGGTCACTTCATGAAAAAAAAATTTTTAACCATTTTAAGGAATAGATATCCTGGCTAGTTGAAATGCCCTGTTGCATTAAGCTTGAAAAACTTCCCTGTTATATTGAAATGAAAAATTTTTTTTCTAAAATTCTAAGGAAAAATTTAAAAGTAATGCAGTTATTAGTAAATATTTATTGAACTTAAATATATTATGTAGTGCCGGTCCCTTTAATTAAATGTTAACATGTAAAAAGGAATTTTACATATATTTATAATTTTATATATAAAACTGCTGTTTCATACATATGAATCTAAAAAGTCAACAAAGATACTAAGTGGATGTACTTTATTTTGACCTATATATCTACTTTTATTTTGTCAGGGTTTAAATAAAAAGTTCATAGCTTTTGGATGATTTAAAATATGTACAATCTAAGGATGTAGTAATAAATATCATTGTTAAGGTATTGTAGCCAAATTATTTGCTCCATTTTTCTGAAAGAAACCAATGATACACAATCCTATTACTTATGTAAAAGTTTTATATAAGTGCGTAACATACATTTTAAATTATAAAATCAATTAGGCAGTCATTGACTACTTTCCAAGAATGTTGAGAATCTTTAAATTGTTAAATCTATCAACACAAGGGAAAAACTCTCATAAAGAAATAAAATCTTCAGGTACTAACATAAAATTTCTTATCCATTTGTACCCACGAGATACTAAAGTTGAAACAATTTTCGGCTTTTTAACACATCATTGATAAAGTTAGCTAATTGATAAAATTTAGTTAATTGATAAAGTTAGCTAATATTTTTTACTCACTTATTCGCTAAAATGAAGAGGAAAATGTAGATTATTCCAAATTACTGTAGAGTTCTTTTGTTTTTGAAAGCTCTTATATAAACTTCAATAATCACTATTCAGAATTATTATTAGAAAAACTTTGATTTAGATAGGAAAGAAAATGAAGCTTCATTGGGACCGATGCTGACCAGGGCTAGAGGGGAGGGGAGTGTATCCGTTGGCCCATCCATTGCCATCAGGAGATAAGTCATAGAAGCAAAGTCCCCAAACTGGTGGGACATAAGTTTCTGTGCATATTACAATGAATAAATACAATCCAAAAGACTTTGTGGATATAATTTTATACCCTCTTCAATCCTATTTATTGGAAGCAAATTGAGCATAATATTGTCAATCTTATATTTTTGCCAAAGTTAAATCCTTTCATTATAACTTGAAATATGGATTAATATTACAAAATAGATAACATCTTTTCAAAGCCTGTCAGTTTACAAAATATATCACAATAAAGAGGAAAAGAAAAAGGCGTCCTTAATGGTTCAGGTAATTCTCAATGTTGGTAAAACAAAACAACCCCCCCCCCCCTCACCAAAACAACAAAAAGAAATCACAGTACTTTACTTTTAGATAGGGCTGGTATAAAAGTAAGTATTTTGAAATTCCTTGATAAGTAAACATTCTTCTCTGCAACCAGTTGGTACAGTCCACTATTACTGCTTGTTTTTAAATTGCTGCTTTGGTACTGGAAAATGATGGGTGAGTTTCTGTAATGAATTCAGATGCAAAAGACTTCTGATATTTCAGGTTATTTATAGATTGTTTTGAAAAGACTGAGGGGATCATGTAATTCACTCTCTTAAAATTTGAAAAAAAGCAAAGCAATGAAATAGAAGTGAATAATTTCAAAATTCACTCTTTTTTGGGGGGGGGGTCACTGTACTGAATACTTCCAATAAATCCTTGTATTGTCAGATCTCTATAGTTAGGTATGACTTGCTTTTGTTTCTCTTATCTCCTGTCTACTAAGATAATAGAATATATTATTTATTGTAGGGCTTATTTATAAAAAGATTAAGCTTTGAACTTTTTCTATAGACATTATATGGAAAGTAATATGGTTGAATTTTGGATAAAAATCTGTGTAGGAAATTAAAATTCTGACAACCATTTATGTGTCTATGTATATATGAAAGCATTATCTCTCTAGAAGTCTCTTTGTGGGGTGATTTCTAGGGAATTTCTAAAAGGCACTCTACCCTTTTAAAATTCTTTGATGGCTTCAGTAGTTTTTTGCCTTTTACAGTTTGGACCATTGATCTGAGTTAAAGCTTTTGAGGTACGGTATTAAAATACCAAGCATCTTTTTGTTCTGTTGTTACATCAGAGAAATGTCCTCATTTATTCTGTTATGATCAGAATCCCCAGTACCTTTAGGGTAAATGAACCCAATTCTACTGAAGTGTTATATCCTCGCTTACTAGACATTTATTTAGTGTGAATGAGAGTGACACCCACCTTGCTTTTTCTTGGTCACGATAAAAATTAGTCATTGAGCTTTGTTCTTTTGCGTTAATAGAAATAATATTAAAAATGTATTCATTTTTCTTTGTGTTAGCCAGGGTCCTGGGAAACAAGTTGCATTTGAATTTCAGTAAATAGCATCTGTGAACGGCTCTCCACCCCATTCAGGGCTTCCTGCATGCATTTTTCCCCCAAGCTAATAAATAAATTTGGGAATTTAAAAATGAAGATAAGAGATGGGACAAATCAATGAAAATTGAATCTGATTGTTTGGGTGTGTTATTATCTAGTTATGAATGATGAGTTTATGTGGCATAGGTAAAAAAAAAAAAAAAAGTGTTTACCTCAGAAGGCTTAACTTTGCATACAGCTGAAGGGAGGATTGCATAAAATTCAAACCTCCTGGCTCATTCAAAGCACCAGCAGGCTTAGTTTCAGCAGTCAAGCTATAAATTAATGTTATAAAATTAAATCTTACCTGGCAGTGGCTTGTCTGAAGCTCAGTAATTTGAACTCTGGCTGGAAATAGGAAGCTTCAATACCTGAAATGCCTTCGCTACTTCCTTTCGTGCTTTTACCACTGTGTTTGATTTCTTGCAGTGTTTCTATATCTGTATTCCTGGTAATTAGTGCAGCACCCAACAGACGAAGAAATAGAAAGGATTATAGAAATAGAAGGTGAATGTTGCCTTTATCTGATAACAGCAGTTGATCTGACCACGGACAACTTGAGTGTTTAGAACTTACAAAAAATTCATTGAATGTTTCAGCAATGAGAAATCCTGGTTCTTCCTATAGATGTTTTACCTTCTGGAAAAGTTCTGTCCATTTTTTAGAATTACACACACTCCCGAATCAAGCTGCTTTAAGAAATTATCTGGATTAGAAGCATGGATGTTCTCTTGCTCTCTCTTGCTTTCCTTGTTTTTACCTTTACCAACTTTTCAGTCCTTTAGCTTCTTTTCTGTAGAGGATGAAGGCATTTCTTCTGCTCTTCTCCCTGTGCTTCTGTAACGTAGTTCTGGTGCACTGTTTTTGAAGAGAGAGAGAAAGAATCCAAAAAGAAGTACAGCTTTATCATATCTCCGGACAGGGAGCATACTTGGCATGAATGAAGAGCGGATAGAAGCTATTCAAACCAGACAGCACGCTGATGGGGTGATGCTTTCATACATAACAACCCCCTTAATTACTTCTCCTGATGGACAGCGGTATGCCCTGAAAGGGAAAAGGAAGGAGCAGATGAACACATTTGGCTTGATAGGTGCTCCCTGAGCATCTTGTCACTGAGAAGAGAATCTAGGAAAAGCTGCAGCTTTGGAATGTGATAGGTAGAATGGGCTAGAGTGGTTTTGGCAGACAGTTAAGTGACGTATCCGGGGAGGCAAAGGAGAGCTGAGCACAGAGTTAGCTGGAATAAGGTTCTAAAATGCTTTTGAAAATGTTCACACTCCCCTGTTAGTCCTTTTGACTGGAAGAAAAAGTACTCTGTATTTTACTGATGCATTATTTGTAGAAATTTTGCTGAGCTCCTTTCTCATGACACAGTTTTCCCCAAAGAGGGGAAATCATTTTTAAAAAGTCTTTGAGATAGATAGAAAAGTATATTGTGAGTTTAAAAAATTTGGAGAAGGGAAAAAAGGCTGCTTTTGGGGAAAAGCCTACCTGTTTTTACATATCTGTTAGACACATGCATTTTGTTGCTTTGAAATAAAGCATTGAGTCATCACTCAGTATAAGATTTCAGTAAGGTCTTCATTTTAAAATGTTCTTAAATTAGATGGAATTCTGAATAGCTGTATAAAAGAATAGATCTAAAAATGTCAAGGTCATAATTTTTGTACATCATTTTTTAAATATCACAAGATTTCCCCCTTCTACTTATCCATAAAGTTGTTTTAGCAGTGTTCCTGGACAATAGAATAGTTATATGTGTTTTAAAAAGTTATTATGAAAAATTTCCCACTTATACGAAACTGTGGAAATACAATATATGAGCTACTATAAACTCATTACACATATTTAGTAATTATCAAGATTTTGCCATATTAGCTCATTTAGCATTTTTTTATTGTTTTTGACAAAGAGAGAGAGAGAGGGAGAGAGAGAGAGAGAGAGAGAGAGAGAGAGATACAGAGACAGAGAGAAGGGGGAGGGCCTAGAACAGTCTCTATAGTTATACATCATTAGTTTTTCCACATAGTTTCATTTCACAGGTGAGCCTGGGGCTGCACAGGGCAGGAACTGGGCCAGGGTCACACCCCAGTGAGAACTGAACTGGAGACACTCCCCAGTTCAGCATATGGGTCCTAACGGGCCGGGGTCGGGATTCAATCCTCCGTCCCCGGGGCTGCAAAGTGAGCACTTAACCCACTGAGCCATCCCAGCTTCCCCTAACATTTTTTCTTTTTAAAATATTTATTTTATTGTTTTGAGGGAAGGTGAAAGAAAAGTGTGTGTGTGTGTGTGTGTGTGTGTGTGTGTGTGCCCAGAGCAATCTCTATAGTTGTACATCATTAGTTGTGACATGGTTTCATTCCACACAGGTGGATGTGGAGCTGCCAGGGTAGGAATCGAACTGGGGGCCGTCTGCACGGGAGGCAAGAACCTTCTCCACTGAGCCACCTCAGTGGCCACTAGTTGTGCCACAGTTAAGCATATGGGGTTTGCATGGGCCAGGGCCAGGAATCGAACCCTGGACCTAGTGATTGTAAGGCAAGTACTCAACCGCTGAGCTATTTTGGCATCCCTAGCATTTTTTTTTTTAGCTGAAATATTTTAAAGTAAATCACATTTTAACCCCACATGTATATTTTTAAAGTATGGACACTTTCCCACATGACCACTGTTCCAATACACACCTAACAATAACAATTAAAATTAATAATTAACAATGAGGTTAATTATTAATAATTCTTTTTTTTTTAAATAAATCTTTTTGTTTTTAATTGTTTTTTTTTTTGACAGAGAGAGAGAGGGAGAGCAAGAGAGATACAGAGACAGAGAGAGAACTGAACTGGGGGAACTCCCCAGTTCAGCACATGGGTCCGCATGGGCCGGGGCTGGGATTCGATCCTCGGTCTCTGGGACTGCAAAGTGAGCGCTTAACCCACTGAGCCATCCCAGCTTCCCCAATTATTGATAATTCTTTAGGGTCATATATTATCCACCCTATTGCAACTGTCACATGCCTTAGACACTGTCTCTACAGTTTTCTAAAAAAATTAGAATTTAGACAAAGTACACACTTTATATTTAGTTATTAGGCTTTAATACAGGGTTGTTTAACTTTCTGGCTTCCCTGAGCCATATTGGAAGAAGAATTGTTTCGGGCCACACATAAAATACACTAACACTAGCTGATAGCTGATGACCAAAAAACTTTGCAACAAAATCTCATAATGTTTTAAGAAAAGTTACAGATTTCTGTTGGGCCGCATTCAAAGCCGTCCTGGGCCATAGGTTGGACAAGCTTGCCTTAGATTAGAATTTTAAACATTGACTTAGATAATCACATATGAGAAAAGTAAAATTTAGTTTTATAGTGGTCTTCTAGACACATTTATAATATGACTACATAAGAGAACATGTCTCTAGATAATCTTTTCTTGAACTTTTATTCACTTAGCCTAATCCATGATACCAAAAAGGAATGTAGTTTGATATGCTTATAAGTGGCCATTGTTAGGTTCATAGCTTTCTATAAGTTTTTCTTGACTTGTTTTGGAGTACGTAGTTCAAGATTCTGCCCCAAGAAATTGAGGCTAACTTTTGGGCTGAGCAAATTCAATCAAATATATTCCAAGGTCATTTCTGCTTTACTGCTTACATAAAGACCATCTTGCTTGTTTAGCTCATCAAAAACAATAGAACACCACTATCATAAATACTCCAAATTTTAAGCCAATGATTATTAAGCCATTTTCCAACATTTGAATATGACTTAGAGTTATGTGAAGATGTTAAAAGGGAGAAGTAACAATCAAATAGGAGCATTGTGTTCATGAGGACCAGTGACTTTAGTATACTTATACATAATCATATATATGGTCTGGCAGAAGTCATGCCCCCCTTTTTTTTGAGCCAGTAATCTATACCAAATCTTTTATTACAAAATCATTAGCATGTAGTTCTGTAACAGAACAGTATCACACTCAAGCACACTACCTAAAAAAGGGTGTTAGTGGGGATGCCAGGATAGCTCAGCAGGTTGAGCACTTGCCTTGCAACCAGGAGGTCTGGGGATCAAATCCTGGCCCTGGCAAACCCGTATGCTGAACTGCAGCACAACTGGTAACCACCAAGCCTTGTGGTGAAAGTTCTCGCCTCCCATGTGGGAGGCCCCCAGTTCGATTCCTGCCCTGTGCAGCCCCACATCCACCTGTGTGGAATGAAACCATGCCACAACTAATGATGTACAACTATGGAGACTGCTCTGGACCCTCCCCCTTCTCTCTCTTTTCCTCCCTCCCTCCTTCCTTCTTTCAAACAATTTAAAAAAAACAAGGCTGTTACTTTTGCTGGACCCTGTATATAATATTGATCATTATATAATTTTTTTCAATATTAGGTCTTTTTTTCCTTTGAATTTTTATTTTCCTGTAAGATTGGAACCCCCAGCTTCTTTGTGAAAAAGCAGAGCATTTGTTTGGCTGTCTACTTAGCTTTTCTGGGAATACAGGAACATGAGGTCCTGAAATAACTTGTGTGCTGTATGCTCCCCTGCTGAAATTCATTCTGATGCAGATTCTGTTTCTCCCCTCAACCCCCTATTATCCAAGTTGGCTAGCTGAATGAGATTGGGAAGCCACAATGGCTCAGTGGGTGAAGCGTTCTCTTTGCAGCCCTGGGGATTGAGGATCGAATCCCAGCCCCAGCCCATGTGGACCCATATGCTGAAGTGGGGTGTGCTTTCCATGCGGGAAGCCCCCAGTTCAGTTCTTGGCCCCCTCATCCCTGGTTTGGCCCCTGGCTCAAGGGGGCGTGCCTCCCATGTGGGAGGTCCCCATCTCAGTTTCCACCCTGCGAAGCCCCTGCCTACCTGTGTGGAATGAAACTATGTTAAAAAACTAATGATGTACAGCTATGGAGACTGCTCTGGGCCCTCCCCCTTCTCTCTGTCTCTCTCTGTCAAAAACAATAAAATCTTAAAAAAAAATAAAAAATAAAAAGAGATTGGGGAAGGTGAAATATAGGGAGCCATTAAAAGAGCAATGCATGGAAATTATACCTAGACACAAGCCACTACTGAGGACCAGTCCCCCACTTCTTTGGAGGGGTAGAGAATACTGCTCTCCAAAGGTGCTCATAGTATGTTTCCAGTCACATGTCAGGTATGGCATGATTGTTTGGTAGTTTTGTCTAGCACTTTGTATGTTCTCACATTCTACCTTGTTCCTTAAATCTTGCTGAACAAGGAGTGTATATATGTATGTATTACCTACATATGTGCTCAGTAAGTAGTCACTGACTGTGACCATTATGTTCAGATAAACTGAATAGAAAAAGGTGAGCCCAAAATACACCTTTTTCTAAGTTGTCTCTAATTTTTCTCAGTGGTAGGTGGGTACTATGCAAATGTGCGGTTTCTATTAGAGACCATTGTATGGTTGGTGACAAAGTGGTTAAAGAAGGAATTAGAATAATAGAGTGTGAGTATATTTTGGGTGCAAGTCTTCACTCTATTTCAAATAATTATCTCCCAGTGCAGTAGCTACAAACAATTAATAGAAGAACATTAGCTTGAGCACCGGTAGAGTTCCACACCAAAAATAGGTGACCTCTGCCATTGTGAGAAACACTTTTTTCCAAGATATTGTTCTTGGTATCCCTGATGTTGATCTTGTTTTTAGAAAGCTACATTTATTTTTACTTTCTATTGGATGAACTTTATGCTTAGAAGGAAGGAGTTGTCTCTGAAAACAATACTGTTCAGCAGTCAAATTGATCTAGTAGCTAGTAGTAGCTAGTTGGGTACCGGTAGATAAAATGGCTTGTACCCACCGCCCTCTTCCCCCATATGAGGAGAAGGAGGGAAAGTCTCAGGGAAATGGACTTTTGTTCTCTATGATGGGTAAATAAAGCACAATTTTCTATTGTTCAGATTTTTCAACTCCCATCTTCTCCCATTGTGCAACCCCCATTAGTCTCATATTTATCTAAACTCTCTCATTTCCTCTATAAAGCTGACCCAACAAATTCAGAAGGTTCATAGTCTTTATAGATTAAAAAAGAAATTTATATATGATAAAATAAGTTATTTTCCCTCCACAAAGTTCTTTCTTGCAAGAACATTTTGTCCATGCCTAGAAATATGCTCACAGCAGTTTTTGAGTCTTTGCAAATTATAACTTCTTTTATAAGTAAAAAATAACAAACAATCCCCTTTTTACGTTCTTTAGTTCTTAGGTGAGTGGAATTTGTGGTTAAGGATGTCTTCTGTGGCAACTACGTATTTTAAGGGCATTTTAAAGATTTTTATTGTTTTTGATGAGAGAGAGAGAGAGAGATATATACAGAGATACAGAGACAGAGACAGAGAAAGGGGAGAGCCCAGAACAATCTCCATAGTTGTACGTCATTGGTTTTTCCACATAGTTTCATTCCACAGGTGGGCGCAGGGCTGCACAGGGCAGGAACTGGGCTGGGGTCTCACCCAGGTGAAAACCAAACTGGGGGCACTCCCCAGTTCAGCATATGGGTCCGCACGGGCCGGGGCCGGGATTCGATCCTCTGTCCCCAGGGCTGCAAAGTGAGCATTTAACCCACTGAGCCATTCTGGCTTCCCCTTAAGGGCATTTTAAATATTCATAATCTCAGTTAAGTATGATGATTTTTTAGTTAGTATACCAAGAAAAATGTTTCATTTTAGAGAGTAGTATAGAATCATGGAAGCTTTGTCTAAACTAAATATACTTGTTTGTTGCTCTTGTTAAAGACACCAAATCTTTGTTGTTAGTTGGGTCATTCTAGATCAGGCTTGTCCAACCCATGGCCACATGCGGCCCAACACAAATTCATAAACTTTCTTAACATATCATGAGATTTTTTTGTTTGTTTGTTCATCAGCTATTGTTATCATTAGTGTATTTTATGTGTGGTCCAAGACAATTCTTTTTCCAGTGTGACCCAGGGAAGCCAAAAGATTGGACACCCCAGTCCTAGAGAATTTAAATTCATTAATTGTAATAATTAACAAATATTTGATTTCTTACTAGGTACATGACACTGTTCTAAGTTCTTTGAATGTATAATGCATCTACTTTCCATAGTTTTGAGGAGAGACTATCATTTCTGTTTTCTAAAGGAGGAAACTGAGATATAGGGAGATTAAGTAACTTGCTCAAGTTGATGCAGCTAGTACTGCCTTGAACTGTGGTATGAATCCAGTAGGATTTTGTACTGAAAAAAAAAAAAAAAAAAAAAAAAAAATCTTGTAGACTTGGTTTTTAAGTGTGTGAGTCTGAGAATAATTTGAGCGTGGTGCCTCTCCAACATAACCAACACTCAACCAAAAGGAGATCTATGGTTTCTTGGAGATTGTAGATGACTGGCATCTGACTAAGCGTTGACTATTTTTGAGAAAAAGACAATGAATTTAATATAGAAGGACTATTTCCTTCTAGCTTCCATACCTAGTAAGTATTAAGGGGTGATTTAGTTTTTCTTTCTAAAATTGTTCTTTTATAGTTTTTGAAATAGCAATATATTTTAGAATACTGGTCATTTATGTTAAATTTAAATATTTAAACTTAAGTGTGGTTCTATGAGAGGATTATGAACTAGATTTGTTTTACTTTATAATAAAATGATAGGAAACATACTTTCCTCATTATGCATCATACTTAGGGAAATGGACTGCATTTTTGTCTTTTTATGTGGACATGTTTTATGTTTCACTTTTAAACTTTTTTAGTTCATTACTCTGTCATAGCACTCACTTTTTTCACCGATCTCGGGCCTTAGCCTGTGTCCTGGCTTAGCCCTTTCCAATCTATTCTTCAGATTTTCATTTCTCTTAGTGAACTGCAGACAACCACTAGAGGTCTCCAGACCACACTTTTTTTTTTTTTTTTTTTTTTTTTTTTTTTTTTTTTTTTTTTTTTTTTTTTTTT
>PVKE010028919.1:0-20597 GCA_004027555.1 Craseonycteris thonglongyai
GTTCCTGTCCCCAAACTGCTCCTTCTCCCTCCCTCTCCCGCTCTCCCCTTTTTCCTCTAACCTTTGTGTGTTGTTCTGCGTTGTGTGGTTCTCTCAGTTGAGGGTACTTCTCAGGGTTTCCCCTGTGGGTTCCTTTTTGTTCGTAAGTCCCTTCCCAGGTAGATGTCTGGGTTCTCCTCTCATGCCGCCATCTTGCCCCCCCCCCCCTTAACTCTTGATTTAGACTGACAGAACTTTCTGGCTGTGGACAATTGGCTGACTTCCACTGTGCACTTGGATGCTTTGTTTCAGGGTCTTATTGGCACACCCATGTTTCATCATCAGTGATAACATGGCCCAAAACATCATCTTGCCTCTCCAAAAGGTCTTAGCAAACTTTGACTTTCCTTTGCTTTTTTTCATCAGTGAGCTACTTTGGTACCATTTTTGCACACACCTTTCTCATGACAAGATTTTCAGTTAAGATTTTCCTAACTTTTTCTCTATCAATATTTACTGGGTCTGCTATGCTTCTCACAGTCACCCAATAATTTTAACACACAATTTGATAAAGTTTTTCAACGTTTTCATCAGTTCTGCTCATTACTGGCCACCTTGACCTCCCTCATCAATGACACTTTCTCTCCCCTCAGAAAAATGTTTAATCCATTTGTACACTGCTGTTTTATTTATGTCATTATCCTTATAAACTTGGAGTATTATGTCCCTGATTTCACTTCCACTCTCGCCAAGTTGAACAAGAAATTTAATGTTTGTTCATTGGTTTAATTCAAGCTCCAACATCTCATAACAGCACACAAAATAATGCAACAATAATGAATACCACTCAGCAAGGCATCCCCACACATCAACATGAACACAACTGTGAGACACTGATATATCAAAGTTATAAAACTGTACCAAGTTGTTTGTACAGTGCTGCCAATGTAAGTACACGATGGCAGGTTTGCAAACTTAATTGTCTGACCTTGTATGTCTATGGAAATAGTTTTCTATTTATTTTCCATGCTTGTATAATTACTAATTGGTCATCTTAACATAATTTTACAACCTTGTCTCTGTTCTTATGGCTATGGATATTTCTATTTCTTATAGGCACACACCTCAAGAAAGATATGTAATAAGTAATGCAGTACTTAAAAATAGGTCTATTAACCCTAAACCTACACATAAATCTCATCTGGTTTAGATTTGAAATAATTTTAGAGCCAACCTCAAAATAATTCCCCATCTGAAATGATTTCATCCTAATGTCTATTTTCACTATTAGAAACTAGTTATTTTGATCACTGTATGGTATTAATACATTTTATCTTTTTAAAATTTTTTAAAGACTTAGTTTATTAATTTTGACAGAGAGAGAGAGACAGAGACAGAGAGACAGAGAGAGAAGGGGGAGGGCCCAAAGCATCTCCACAGTTGTATGTCATCAGTTTTCAACATGGTTTCATTCCACATGGGTGGGTATAGGGCTGCACAGGGCGAGAACTGGGCTGGGGCCTCCCACAGAGGAAGCTCACCCTGGGCAGGAACTGAACTCCTAGTCTCCCACATGGAAAGTGCACCCCAGTTAGGAATATGAGTCCACATGGGCCAGGGCCAGGATTCAATCCTTGGACCCCAGGGCTTTAAGGCAAGTGCTCAACCTGCTAATTCTTTCTGGCATCCCCAAAGTTTTATCTACTATTAAGTAAATAGTCTATTGTGTTCCCAGCATGACAGCAAGGGATCCTGAAGAATGAACAAATCCATTCTAGCCATAGTGATTATCACTATCTACTAGAGCAATGACATGTGCAGTATAATTAAATGTAGTATAATGAGTTGTATAATGAGGTATGTGCATAGCATTATTATAGAATAGACAAGAAATGAATAATTATGATAGCAAGTCAAGAAAGGCTATTGTGTGGCAAATGTTGCATGTGAGATAGGTTTTAACATATGAGTCAGGTGGAGAAGTGCATTTCAGAATGAGCGAACAGTAATCATACTAATATTTTAATACTAAAATAATAGGAGCTAAATATGCTCATTATTTACTCCATACCACTCATTCAATATTATTTGAATGTCTTTCAACTACCAAGTAACAAGCTAACTACTCTCTCTCTCCCTCTCTCTCTCTCTATATATATATTTTATTCTTACAATAACCCTTGTGGCTAGGTTTTAGCTCTGTGGATAAGTGAGAGAAGCCCAGAGACATTATGTTACCTGTCCAGTATCACACAGCAAGTGGCTGACAGAGCAAGGATTCAGCCCAAATCTACTGACTAGAGCCTGAATTCTAGGGACGCTCTTCTGAGCAATACACTGTGCTTGACATGCAGAATAAATAGGAATGGAGAAAGAGGGAGAATGAGTTTGGAAATACAGGATGAAATCATATGAGGATGGAATGTTAGACTTCAAAGACAAGATAGAAATGAGGTATTCAAGCATCTTATGCAAAAAGAATCAAAGTGACAACACAAACAACGGAGTGCAGATAAGAAGAGAATGAAAATCTGAGAACAAAAGTCTCCACTTTATTTAGAGGCAACACTGCTTATGGTACTGTGAGCCTTGTTAGGAGTTACGGGCAGAATGACGAACATGAGGACAGGCTGAATCATGTCCCATTAAGAAGCATACTTCAAAGCAAATGGTCTGACAAAAGCAAAAGTATTGATTGACCATTTAGTGCAAATGAAGGAACACTAATTAATAACTACAGCTGTCAGGAAGCAGTCATTGTTTGGTGTCTATATAGATTTCTTCCCTCATTTTCATTGCTTTAATGTTCAAAGCTTTGTTTGATGTGAATTTAATGCTTCCTTTTCTCATTCTGTTAATTCTTTAATTATTTTATACTGTATACTTTTGTGTGTTTCTGCTTTTATATATTTTCCCTCTTGCATTACTAATGTTATATTTAGGGTCCTCCAAGTCTGAAATTTCTTACAAGTTTTAGTTTTGAAAACCAAATGAAGTACTTCAGAGAGATGAGTGAATCTCAAGGTGCAGGTTATCAGGGGCATTTCATCTCTGGCGATAACTTTGAAGGGAGAGACACAGGTCAGCTTGAACAAATCAACATCAAGAGAATGTGCCTATATTAGAAGAAAGGAAACTGAAGCAATATAAAAAAGTAAAGGGTGAAAAAATATCCCAAGAAGACCGTCTAAAATGTCTGATTATGATATCACAGTGAAGACTTTTGAATTAAGTGACAGAAAGAGTAAAATATAAAAGTTTCTAAAAATCAAGGATGGTATATTATAATACAGGGTGGAGGGGAAGCATGTTTATAATCAAATTCTACCAAAATGTGATGTACATGTTAGGCTAATCATTTGATCTTAAATTGAAAGTCAGATAACAAAAACTGATCAGAATTCTAGTGGTGAAGGAAAAAAAACCTTTTGGTAAAAATTTATTTTATTGTTTTTGACAGAGACAGAGAGAGGCAGAGAGAAAGGGGAAGGCCCAGAGCAGTCTCCATAGTTGTACATCATCAGTTTTTGACATAGTTTCACTCCACACAGGTGGGCGTGGGCCACACAGTGCAAGAATCTAGGGAGGGCCTCCTACATGGGAGGCACACCCCTCAAGCCAGGGGCTGTATAGGGGGCCTCCCACATGGGAAGCTCCCCCAGTTCATCATAAGTATCCACACGGGCCAGGGCCGGGATTTGATCCTTGGACCCTGAGTCTGCAAAGTGAGCACTTAACCCACTGAGTTATCCCAGCATTCTTCCAAAATATTTTTAAGTAATAAATATTTTTAAGTAATAAATATTATAGCAACTATTTATAGTGGTAGGTCAGTAGTAGACTAATTGAAGGGATCACTTTGTAAATTATATAAATGTCTAAATAATATGCTATATACCTGGAAACTATGTAATTTTTACCAACCAATGTCACCCTAATAAATTTAACGATAAAAAATACTAATATAAAACAATAGTGAATGTCAACTGTAATTTAAAAAATAAAAGCTAAACTATATAAAAGATGATGAAGGTGGGAAAGCCAGGATGGCTCAGTGGGTTAAGCGCTCACTTTGCAGTGCCGGGGACTGGGGATCGAGTCCTGGCCCTGGCCTGTGCGGAACCATATGCTGAACTGGGAGCTCCCCCAGTTCAGTTCTCTCTCTGTCTCTGTCTCTGTATCTCTCTCTCTCTCTGTCAAAAATAACCAAATAAATAAAAATATATTAAAAAAAATGATGAAGGCACATAGGTAAGCAGATTATCAAGTATTAGTATTCTTTTAAGGGTCATGCTTGGTGTAAATTGGTCTGCCAAACTATTTTCACAGCTTTACAGAGAAAAAAATTAATATTCTTCAAAACCCAATTCAAACACCCCTAGATTATCTTCATCCTCTGTACTCTGGCATCATGTACCCTTATGTGTTTTTCATTTTCTGATATATACATATATAATCTTTTCAATCTGTGTAGTAGATAGTTGGATGATAGATGATAGATGATAGATAGATAGATAGATAGATAGATAGATAGATAGATGGATAGATAGATGATAAATAGCAATAGTGATTTTACATATAATCTTTTTAAGCGGAGATTAACTTCTGCAGAGCAGCAATTGTTTTCCCAAGCTCCGTGCCCTCCCCAGAACCTGAGCCATGATGGGGAAGAAGTTACCAGGTTGAGTGAAGGGTTCATGGGAAATCAAGCCCAGGGAGCCAGGTAGATGATGGAGCTTTTGCTTTGTCTACAGTGCTTTGTGCTTGGCCAATAGGAGAGCTTTTATGGCTAGTGAGTCCCAATTCCTAGAGCAGATACACATGTATATACAGGGCTATCTAGAAAGTATCCAGCCATGTTACTGTTCTCGTTATATTGCCAATGGCTGGATTATTTATTTATTTATTTTTTTCTGGACAGCCCTCATATACTCATATGTGGAGTGAGTTCTAGCCCCTTATCCTGAAAGAGTATATAGTCATTGTTTTATTAAGAATTGCAATTTTTTTCTTATCAGAATTATTTACCAACTTCATACAATATTCTATGTAGAAAATATGGCCTACTTGCATACCTTTTACAGAACAAAGTAGAGTAAAAAAAAAAAACTCAAAGAGGAGAAGTTCTCACTATAAATATTTTCTTGCAACTCAGTAAGGTTTGCAAAATGCTTCTAGAAATTTTCGTTCAACGTTCTATTGCCCTCCTGAAAGCTCTTAGGTTTGGAAAATGTCTCTTTTTATTTTCTAATCTTAAAAATCAAACAAAATACTTTCATTTTTTAAGCTCTCAAATATATATAGACAAAAATCACTGTGAAGATTTTTTGGAAGAAAGTAACACATTCAGACTTGTGAAAAATACTTGTGAAAAATCTATAATTTTTTTCCCAAATATGTAAATGATATTGTTCTTAAAAAAAATAAAATAAAATAAATTTTGTGTCAAGCAGAACACACAATAAATACGAATTCACAAGTGGAACTCTTGAATACTTTATGTGTAGTAAACACTGTGCTCTCCCAGCTGGATGACTAGATCTACGAACTGCATAGTCCCTTTCGAATGTCTGGAGACCACCCATTCTCTTCTCCCGAGGTTCACAGGCCCTCGGAGCAGCTCCTGGCCTGCACAGAGCGCTTCTGCTGACCACAGAGTGCTCCTGAATTCACCTGAACTGTGCAGGAGGCTGAGGGCAGAGGGGCTGCCTCTGAGAGATGTCCTGGCCCACGGTGGCCGGCTCGGCACAGATAGCAGGGCAATGGCTGCCGGCTGGAGAAGCCCATTGAAAAGGTCGTCTTGGGGTGACAGCCATCTCCTGTTGGCCCAAGGAGGGTCTTGGCCTCCAGCAGCCTGGGGTCTGGGTTCTTTTCAGGGTGAGGTATTCCCGCACCATTGCATCTCTGTGTGGGGCCAGGTCTCTGGGAGGATGGGGGCCTGGGCTTGGCAGCAGAGCCAAGCACAGGGCCCACCACTGTGCACACTCTCTTCAGTCATGCACTAGGATAATGGACACCTCCTCGGAGACAGAGAGACAGCCTTGGGCAGGGCACCTCTGGCTCACTGGTACCCCGGAGAAGCAGGGAACACCTGGGCAGGAACCCCTCAGTGGCTTTCCCAGTGGGTGGGGAGTGTGTTCACAGCTATTTCCCAGCAGTGCCCCGTGGACAGGAGGGAGGCAGCCTTCAGGCTCAGGTTGGAGCAAATAACCTCCTTTTAAGTGCTCTGAGAGCATAGCCCCCCACCCCCCCACCCCCACCCCCAAATCGACCCTGCAGAAGCCTGGCTGGAAGTACACTCGTTTCGTCTCTTCGGCCCCTTCCCTGGACCCCTGGTTCACAAGTTACTATAGCTCCTCAGTTGTACAAACCATTTTCACTCAAAAGCAAAAGACGCCTGAGCACCAGACGGGTGGCCTTGAGCCACAGGCAACACTGACCTTCAGGCCTGTTTTGTGATCTGATTTTTCTTTCTCTTTTCATTTTTCCACAGAGCCATAATGTTGGGGCAAAATCAAGTGACCCAGTCCTGACAAGTGCTTCTCTTCCTGTCCCTGGGATACAGAATGATGCGACCATAAAAATAGGACTTGTCACTGGGGAGAGGGAGGAGCAGTATGACCCCGCCTGTCTTCCAGGACAGCGTCTCCCAGAGCAACTTGAGGAGCCAAGAGCTCCCCGTCTACTCCGGAGGGAGGAAAGCATTGTCCCAAGTTTATAAATGGGAGGCTCTACAACTTGTGTCTGGGTTGTCCCCTGTCAGGCGGAGGGGGATTCTTCTTCATGTTGGCAGGGGTGGGGACAGCAGGCAGCACTGGCATGGCCAGGGGTGAAGGGGGAACCATCTCCTTCAGCGTAACTTCTGCAGTGAAGGCCTGATGGGTGAAGGTGAGAATGGGGTCTGGGAAGCCCCCCATACGCAGCCCTCTGCTCCAGGACAAGGTGTCCTGCCAGGCAGAAGCGCAGACCCGCAGGACTGAAACGTGCCTCTCTGCTCTCGAGTGTCCTTGTCAGGAACTCGTGGGGAAACTGAGGCCCAAAGAGGAGAAGTCCTTCCCGAGTTCCACAGTGCATCAGCAGCAGTGCCAGCCTTGGCACCTAGGTCACCAGATGGCCAGGCCCGTGTCCTTCCTGCCAGAGTGGCTTCCCTGCCCGGCCCTACCACCTTGACTGGGGATGGCCCCCCAGTGTGGGTGAGAGGGGAAGGAGAAGGGAAGGCCAGGGTGCTGACAAAGCTCCAGCAAGTGGGAAGAATGTGTGGTGGGGAATGGGGGGAGGGGGGCAGGGGGCAGCACCCAGGTGCAATGTCAGTGACGTCAGAGGCTGTCAAGTTTGGGGCTCAAAGTGGGCAGGGGGCAGAGATGCTGCTCCCCAGCAGCTGCTAGAATAGATGTCAGCTCACCATGAGTGCTGACTTACAAAGGACAAAAACCTAGAGCTCTCTGGAGTGGCTTTGCACACAAGTCAAACTGGAAGGTTCTGGGTAGGAGAAGGTGGCCTGGCTAGTCTTGGGAAGATGGGATCCTGCAGGCTTTGAGATTGATAATAAATTTGGTGCACTTGTGGCCAAGATAAGGCTGCTTACCTGGAAAGGTGTTTCAGAGAAGGAGTGCCTGCAAGGGACCCCAAGGGCCTTGTGGAATCCTGTGCATCAATCTTTGTTCACCCCTGTCCCTTCCGCACAGACCCTGGGCCCAGCTGGAGAGAGTACCAGAGCCCTGGCCTCCTGTGGACCAGACCATTTCAACCCACATGAGACAAGAACCCCCACGCCCACCTGCAGGCCTCCAAGGGTTCCCCCGTGCAAATAGGGACACACAGCAACACCAAGGAACACAGGGGAGGAGGCAGTGTCTTCTCGGATTGCTGGGAGGGTGTTGGGCATGGTGGGCAGGGTCTGTCATCACGTTTGGTGACAGTAGTAACCCAGCAATTAGCACTTCTTGCACAGGTGCTGGGGTATGCCTTGCTCTGGTCAGGCGCATCCTGGTCATTGGGGTTCTCCAGGTGTCTCTGATCTCTGGTGGAGGGGCGTCACCTTGAGTGTCACCAGAGACATAGACTGAGTTGCATGGCCTTGGGGCAGGGCTGGCCATTGCCCCGAGTGTGGAGCCGGCCTCCCTCTCATGAGTCTGAAGACATAGTTTTGAGGGGTTTCAGGTGACTGATTGTAAGTCAGTGATCACCATGATAAGACTAAGCAACATCAGACAGAAATAACCATTATCTAAGAGACAAAATCTGTAAACTGTAAATTACATGTAAAAGGATAAATGAAATAAGAGAGCAGAAAAAAGAAAACAAGACCTACTTTACTGGAGAGGAACAGATGTCCCCAGATAGTGGCTCAGGGTGTCCCTAAAGGCAATAATTTTGCCTTATCCTGCCTATCACTTCTATGCTATTTAAATTAAAACAAAACTAAACTAATAAAACTAAGCAATAAACAAACAAAACAAACAAAACATAAAAACCAAAAATAAAAAACCAAAAATAACTACGAGGAGGGGACTACAGTCTATTTTATTTATGAATAAGACTTTTGTATGCATGTGTATGTGTGTGTATATTTGTGTGTGTCTGTATGCGTGTATGAAAGACATGGTCGTTATGGCTAATTTCAAACCTCATTTAAAAGCTATGTCAACAGGAGTAACAGGAAGAGAAATATTGAGAAAACCAGGCCCCTTGTCCTATACCTTTCTCTGTTCATCTCATTTGCCCTAATTCAAAGATTATTGCCCGTTCTCCCAAGCAGCAACCCTTCAGTTCCTTTGAGACTAAATGCTAATCCCAACACCACATTTTCTTTTGTCTCCTAGAATTGAGCACTGGCGTCTCCTAGAATTAATTGACTGGTGATTGCTAGGTTTTGTATTTATGTCCTGGTCCTAAATCCATTAGCTCCCATTCTTTATGCAAATCCATAATTTTCCTGCAGCTCCCCTTGCTGTCATTTATCTCCTCCTGCTTCAGCACTGTGTTCCCACCTGCACCAGCCTTCCTGCCTTGGTCTCTGGTCAGTTCCTTCTCACCTTTGCGATAACCCTTGGTCCGATGAGTCCTTTCAGATACCTGTGGTTTGCCTCTTGGTCTTGTCAGGCTAGCTCCTCTAAGCTCCCAAATGACAGTGAAAACATGAGACTCTGCTATAAAAAACTGATTGGCCTTTTGACTGCTCTAAAGCAAGCTTGCCCAACCCACAGCCCGGGGCCCTCGTGCGATTTTCTTTTTTTAGTTCATCAGCTATTGTTAGTGTTAGTGTATTTTATGTTGGCCCAAGACGATTTTTCTTCCAATGTGGCCCAGGGGAGCCAAAAGGTTGGACACCCTTGATCTAAAGCTTTGTACTTAAGAGCCAACCTGTGTTCTACACTGCCAAATGTGAGTTCCTAGAAACTGAACAGAGCTTGGGCATTCACAACCTGCTTGTCCATCTGGCTCCCTTAGTGCCCTGAGTTCCCTCTGAAGAGCACCACACACCCAGAGTTCTCAGTTTTTAGTTCTGGCCTGCCTTGTGCTACCACCATCGTTTTTCCTCTTAATCAGTAAAGGCAGAGAATGAAGATTAGAGCATTATCAGGAATTATCAGAGGTACACTGCACTTTTGAATTATCTTTTCTGCTTATGCCTCTGTGCTTTTTAGCCAAATGATTTTCTGGATCCTTTCATCCACAGTTTTGTTCCCCACTGAGCAACAGACTTGTTACGCGTTGGCATGACTGACAGTGTGACCTGGCCTGGCCCATACTCATGAGTAAGGTCGCCCAAGCCTTCTAGCCTGTACTTCTGAATCCAGACACAAATGTAAACCACTCTTGTGACTGAATTCTTCTCCATTTTAGGTTTCTCACTTGTTAACATTAGCATTTAGCATGGAGCTGTGGACCTGTTTTGGTTTTCTGCAGTCAAATGCTCTACCGCTGAGCTTTATTCCCTGCATTGTTTTCATGATTAGGATCCATGGTAGTGAGCAGGTTGAAATGCAGCTTCATAAAAACCTTCTATTTACAAACTCTTAGCAAGTCCTTATGAACACTGAATCACAGTTTCCTTATCTCTTAAGAAAAGGAGGGAATTAAACTAGGCTTTCTCTTCAACACTCTGATTCTATAATATGAAAAAGAAGTATTTGATCCACATCAAATAACCTTATATTTATCTTTACAGATGAAATCACCATTTTTTTACCCAGATAAATGATGTTTACAACTGTGGTTTACTCTATCTGTTCATACATAGAATGTAATCCCCCAAAGTTACTTAAAAGATCATATTTAATTCCCAAGTGATTTCTAACCTTTGTACCTCAGAAATTTAATTTATATCTCAAACATGTATAAATCAACAAAGGCGTCTGGATTTCAGAATCACCTCTCCTTCCCTTCCCCTTAAATAGAGACAGGAGAGCACAGAACTGCCATTTAATGTACAGTAATGTAATATCTACAAATGGCACTACTGTTTCAGGCTAAAACACTCATTTATATGTACTAATTAAAGTAATTATTTTAAAATCATTTAAAAGCATTTAACCTTCAGCAAAAGAGCTTTGCTAAAGGGAACAAAACAAAAATGATGCCAAAACATTGCTAAGAAGTGGTGCCTTCATGATTCTGTTGATACTTATATATACTAAGTAATTTGTTCAGTGCAATCATTGAAGCCTGCACCGGGGAGAGGGGCAGTATGTTACAGTGGAGATAGCAGATGCCACAAGTAGAACCTAGTATTTCATAGCATTGGAAGGGAAACACAGGTGTCAAAATTATATAACACAAGGTAGAAAGCAATACGTTCTCCGGTAAGGAGGCAGGCTATAAGTGTTCACTGTGTTTATTTCTTTGGTATTTTTATAGTTTTGTTTTTCCCAGTTCTTTTTCTCAACTGTCACTTCTCAAGCCTCAGGTGTGAACATGGTAGCTTTATTTTTGGCTTACAAGCCCATCACTCACGTAACAGATACAACCAGGTGCCATGAATCATAGTTGTTGATGCATACATAATCAAATATGTTGCTTTGTGTTACCTGCTCCTTGTATGAAATGGCAAGAAAAGTGCTATGCATACCCTTCATATTTCTCTATAAATTACCAGGAATCAAGTTGTACTTTATGGCTCGGTCTGAAGACTTAACCCTTGAAAGAATGAGTACACATTCTTATTTTAACAATGAAACAAACATATTAAACATAAAACTTTCTTTTATACAAAGTTTCCACTAATTGAAATGGAACCTAACAGCAAACTTAAAAATAAATAATAGGAACTGACTAAAGTAAATTCAGACTATTTAAAAGCTTGTTTCAAATTTAAAAATTTGAGGAGCAGGCTACTTGGCTGAGACATGGGTATGGCATCAGGTATGAAAAGGAGTCTGACTAGAAGTGAAAGCTTGTATTGATACTCTGGTAACTTATAAACCTTCCTGCTAAAGAATCTAGGTATACCCAGTGGCTCCTGGCCCTAGCCTCTAAAAATGACTATGATAGAGAAAACACCAATGGCCACCAAGAGAAGTCATGAAAATGTCGCCTCTGACCCAATAAACCATACAAAATAATAATTGAATTTTCAGATAGAGTGAGAATTGCCAATTTTATAAGGCTGGCTAACTTTCGGTGAAAAGATGTGTTTTACATGATTAGCCCAAAATAGCACCATTGGGTTTTGCAGACTGTACTTGGAGATCAAACAATCCAATGCATTCTAATCTCAAGCGTCCAGAATGTGGACATTCAATGGCTACTATATTTATTGAGAATAAATTCTTAACTTATTAGCAAGCTTTTCAGGAGTTTGTGAGATTATGGTCCCTGTTCTCCCTCAAACCTCAGCTTGCATCATGGGTCCGTCCCCCTTACTTCTTATTTTCCAGCCATCTGAAGGTTTACAATTCCTCTACTGCATCAGCCCTTTCCAGGCTCTAGGATTTCCCTTCTGCTAGAATTGATTTTCCATAACAGATCGTCTACATAAATCCTTTAGATTTCAACACTTACCCAGACAGCACTTTCCTGGCTATCCAAGCTGAGGGCATCTCCATGGACCTCATTCTTTTCCTCACACTAATTACTCATCATAATTTGTAATTTATATTTACTTACTTGCTTAATACCTGCCTCTAGCAATAAACTTGGTTGGGGTAAGAGCCGTTTACGTTCAGTGCCCTAATGTATCACCAGCATCCATGGAGTGCATGAAGCATAGAGGTGCATGTACATGCAAATGCTAACCTTATTTCCATTCTCCTGGCACAGTGGTACTTAGCTGAGGCAATTTTGCTCCTCAGTGACCATGTGGCAATGCTTAGAAATATCAGTGGTTGTCAAAACTGGTAGGGATGTTACTAGCATCCAGAGGCAAGACATGTTGCTAACCACTCGACAACCGATGCACAAGACAGCCACCACAACAAAGAATTATCTGGCCCCAAATGTCAATAGTGTTTCTCTGTCCTACTCAAATTGATTAATTTAGTTAATACACTGAGACAGCGGTCAACATCGCACTCTAAATGCTTTTTATCCAAAGGCTATTATTGAGACATTACCAAAAGCAAATATTTGAGGATCATAAAATCATGAAATGACCAAGAACACAAGTTTTTTCCCCCCAAATAATTAAAACCTTGCAGGAAAGAGGCCCCTTTTCTCAACTGAAATAACCACATCAAACCTCTCTATGGAAAATGTTACTGCTTGATATACCAGAAATTTTAGGGATCTGACCACCTAGGTTCAAAGAATTGATCTTTAAAAGAAAAGTTGCCAGGAAAGAAGATTTTGGTAACATTTCTCCCCCATTCTAGAGCCCATACATTTATTTGGGTTTTGCTGACCTTGTAGATACAATCAACAAAAGATACCTAAATAGAGTTTAAGGGTGTTTCTATCCTAATATTCTTATAACAAATCAGACTAAATGTTTACATTGTTAATTACTAAAAGTTCCCTAGTGCCCTTGATTGTTTTTAAGCCAATCTGACATATGTGGGATGTGGGAAATACCTGACACCAAGTGATTTTACCTTACTCTTATTCCCTAACTTATTTGGCAAATTATGTTTAAGTGTATTTGTAAGAGTTTGATAGTAACATGCTTAGGATCTTCCCATTAACTAATTTATATTCTGACTTTGAACAAGTCACTTCATCTATCTCCAGGTCACCATTTTCATCTGTCAAATGGTGTTTTCTAAGATTCTCTCTAACTTCATAATTTTATATAATAATTTAGTATCTATATTTATCAGATTTTGATTCCAGATCACATTATCTAAAACTTACTTTGTATTCTTCTTCCCCCATATGTTACTACTAGAATAAAATATAATAACATTTCTAGGGCTGGGCAGTGAAGCTAAGCTTATAATGCATGTGGCACACTGGGGACTGCTGGCATAATTAAGCCATTTTTTACAGTGAGTGGAAATGACATACTTTAAAATTGACCATGTGTGTCAAAGCAAAAATATTCTGCCTCCATACTTGCAGTGTATAAAATGTATTTGACATAAAATGTATTTGACATTATGTTTCCTACTCTTCAGAGCTTCAACTTTTTCTATCAATTAATTTATTCAAAGAAAATTTTGAAATATGATTAACCTAACTATCAAAATTGAATAGACAGGTGCCCTATAAAGGTCTCTCTCACTTAAAATATTTTAAGGTAAAATGAATGAAACGAGAAAAAGCACTGCTGGAGGGAGTTTATCAGATAAGAAAATAAAAATAAAGAGAGACTTGGAGCAAAGAAGAAAGAAAAAGATTGAAAGACAAAAGGCATGTGATTAGAAATACAATGCAAGAAAAAAACTAATAAAGATGACTTTGGAGCCTAAATTAGATGACAAAGTTTTGTTTACTTAGACCTTACAGATGATAAGAGGTATGTTAGCTCTAAATATATTTTACACATGGAGAAACTAGGATGGCTCAGCAGGTTAAGCACTTGCTTTGCGACTCCTGGGTCCAAAGAATTAATCCTGGCCTCAGGCTGTGTGGACCCATATACTGAACTGGGGTGTGGCCCTCCCATTCAATTTGCACTGGTGTGAGCTTCCACTGTGGGAGGCCCTTGGTTGGGCCTCCAGCTTCCCCATGCGGGAGGCCCCCAGTTCAGTTCCTGCCCTGTGCGACCCCCTTACCCACCTGTGTGGAATCAAACCACGTGGAAAACTGATGATGTATAACTATGGGGACTGCTCTGGGCCCTCCCCCTTCTCTCTGTCTCTCTGTCTCTCTGTCCAAAGCCATAAAATAAATCTTTAAAAATATATTCTGTGGGAAGCCAGGATGGCTCAGTGGATTATGCACTCACTTTGCAGTCCCGGGGACCAAGGATCGAATCCCGGCCCCAGCCCATGTGGACCCATATGCTGAACTGGGGAGTGCCCCCAGTTCGGTTCTCACTGGGGTGAGACTGTGGCCCAGTTCCTGCCCTGTGCAGCCCCGCGCCCACCTGTGGAATGAAACTATGTGGAAAAACCAATGATGTGCAACTATGGAGAATGTTCTGGGCCCTCCCCCTTCTCTCTGTCTCTGTCTCTGTATCTCTCTCTCTCTCTGTGTAAAAAAAAAATACAATAAAAATATATTCTACACAGTTAGATTCTTGCCTTCTTTGTAGACACAGCTAAATAAAGTGGTCATACAATCAGGCTATTATGCTTGACCAGCTCTCCTGGAGTCTCTTCCAGAGAAATGGCTGGTGCCTCTATGTCATTGTGTTGAGGCCATGTGGCTTATTTCAGTGTAAGATATTGATTTGTCAGTAGAGCTGAAACTAACAGTGTTATTGAGGCTCCTATTAATTGACTAAATGTTAGTGTACAATAGGTCCAGAATGTCTTACAAGCATAGATACATCTGCTGACTTTGCTTCCTTTGCTGTAACTATAATGAGTTTGGAATTTATTGAATGAATAACTTACTGTGTGAGGAAAAAAAATCTTTATTTTAAAGTACCATGAGAATTTGTTTCACATAAAAACAGAAACTGTCAATATGCATGTAAGATCCACGACAAAGCTTTCCTGGGTTATGTTCACAATACAGTAATGCATATATTATTTGCATGGCAATAAATTTGGCTTAACTTTGCAATTCTTAGTATTGTTTACGTAGGATGTTTAGCATCTTAAAGGTTGTTAAAAACAAACATCTGAAAATTAAAATGAAAGCCACACAAAATTAATTTTTTTTTAAACACAAATGCAGCAATTCTGTCACTATTAATATTCATTCAGAAATGGGAGTTTCTGGGTAAATAGGTTTCCAGATAACTAAAGTTTAAAAATTCATGGCTGTGCTGTCCAATATAGTACCTTAGGCACATAGCATTTTAATGTAAATTTAAGATAATTAAAATTTAAATGAAATGTAAAATCAGGCTCTCAGTCGGACTAGTCATATTTCTAGTACTCATTACAATTGTAACTGCATTTGGGCAATGCAGATATAGAACAATTCTACTATCACAGAGAAGTCTAATAGGAAGCTCTGAGTTTGAGTATGTAAAATCTTTCTCAATAGAACTCTTTCTAAACAAGTTTTCAATTCTCTGCCCTTTTAATAGAAGCAGAGTAATTGATTTTTCTTGATTTATGCTCATCTATTTTACACAGTGCTTCAAAGGTAAAGTGCAAAGACCTAAGATTAAACATATACCAGTACCAACTTTAATGGTTTCCTTAGAACTCACCTTCAAGAAAAATTATTCAACATCAATTAGAAATTTTGTTGTTATTTTTTCCCCACAATGAAGAAGAAAAAGATTTGCCTTTCAAAAAATGTGCCACATAGTTACGTCTTAAAATTTAAATATGTAATAAAAAGAAAATCTTTCTCAAAATGATTGCTTCACTCTCCAGCAAAGCCCATTCATCTTCCTCCCTCCCTCTCCTTGCAACTGTCTATGGGGTAATTCAGTGCAAATCTACTTTTTGTCATCAATTTTCAGGTAGATCATAAGTATACCTTGTGTTTTGCTTTTTGATTGGATATTAACAACTGCCTCTTACATGGTTATAAGACATTGTGGAAAGAGTATTTTAGGGATGGCTTACTTCAAAACCTACAAATCACTCAATATTAGAATATAATACATTGGGAAGTATGATACCAGAGTATATATCATACTGCCAATTCTACTTCTGAAACAAGTCTATATGCATGCAATATTTTAAAATTACATATAATGATATAACTCATGTCTAAGTGACTACAAAACAGAAATTCTTTATAAAATGCTCCATAACATGTTAAAGTCTAAAAAAACACCCCTGCTTAAATCATTAAAATTAGGATAAATTATTAAAATAATTTTGTAAGTCAGGAAGATAGTTCCTTCAAATCATACTCAGGTATCATGATCAGCTTTCTGCATAATTTAAAGAATGCTATTCCAAACATCCAACAGCATGGCCACTGGCCCATCATGACAAACATGAGAGTAGAGTATGGCGAACCTCTACTGCTCTATGTACTAGCCGTAATTTGCAGAAGGCCAGGTGCCTTGAGGACACCCTCCAAAAGGGCATCTTCCTGAGTGGCAAGGGTTGTTTGAAGGACTAGGGGCAGTGGCTTTGCTGAAAGTTGAGAAAAATATTTCCATAGTGGGTAGGGCTTTACTGACCATAGCAGTTGAATATCATTCCTGTACAACTGTCTAGCTAAAAATAACTTTATTGCTATCAGATAAGCCCTTGGTCTTATTTATTGTTTGTACTAAACAAAATCATGAAAAAACTCTCTTACAAAAAAAAAAAAAGTCCTTGTTTGATTTACATTTTTTGTAGGGCATTGACTCCATATTATTCACATAAATTATACTAAGTAGAACTCATACATTTTCCTGTGCTCACTTGTTGTCTACTGTCCTCCAATTTCATCTATAAGGCCAACATAATTTATGTGTAATTTTAACTTTCTTAGAACATGTTGGGATCCTTATTGGTCGGCTTGCAAGCATATATGCAGCCTGCAGTACTTGATGGATGATACCTTCCTTTTGCTTTGTGATACACACACTCCCCCTGGTCAGCCCACTTGGCTTTGTTGGTGTGCATTTATGGTGGCCTACTTGCATGCAGAGTTAACTAAGAAAATTTTGAAACAATCAAAAACATATTTTATAGTTTCTCGTCTTTTCTATACTGCCATTAAAAAGATACATTAAAAAGACACAAAGAGGTAAAAATCTTTTTGATACCTAATTCTGCCAACCTTTCTTTTAATGTAACACACAATATATTTTTACTATACAGAGGCTTCTTTTTCATTGTCAGACATAATTGTTATAACCATACAGGTATTATGCCTTTATATATCACTGAGCTTCCTAAAAGCCAGACTGTCAGACAACTGAAGTTTATCTAGTTGTTGCCAATGTACTTTATTTTTTTATTTTATAACAGAAAATTAGTCTCATCAGACATGAAATGTAAATAAGACAGAAGTCATCACTCCAGTAATTCTAAAGTTTATATGAAAAGGCAAAGACCCAGAATGGAGAAGCCACAGTATGCAACTGTAAGACTTATTACAAAGCTACAGTAATCAAGACAGTGCAGTACTGGTGAAAAAATAGACAAATGCATCAAGGAAACAGAAGAGAGAGCCCAGAAATAGACTTAAACATATATAGTCAATTGTTCTCTAACAAAAAAGCAAAGGCAAAAAAGCAAAGGCAACAAATGGTGCTGGAATAAGTAGCTGAAAAAAAAAATCTTGTAGAGATTTCACACTTTTCACAAAATGAAATAATTGAGTATACATTACACCAATTACTTTCACAGAATAAGCCCTTTCTCCTTCCATATAAATAGCAACTCTTTTCTCAGCTCTCTGGTGGCTCTGAGTTTTAATTTCAGCAGTTGATTCCTTTATGTCATCACTTAGCTTTTGTATTTTCTAATTATTTTCTTAGAGTATCTGATTTTTTCCTCAACACATAATAGTATTTTCAGCTTCATAAAACTGGAGTCCATGTTTTAAAATTTTGTGTCTAGTGATTATTTTGGCATGCTTTAATTTTTTTTATTCTTAAATTTATTAGGGTGGCATTGGTCAGCAAAAATCACATAGGTTCCATTTAATAACACTACTTTTCAATTAAAAATATACTTAATTGCTTAGGGTTTTATTTGCTATTGATAAAAGTAGTAACCTCAGTAACATCATCATTTGATGGATGAGAAATACAAGCTCAATGAGTGGATGTGAGTGGTAGAATAAAGACTAAATCCATAATTTCCAACACCTTTCCCTCTTCTTAGGATGCTGTAACCTAGGTTCGTTTTGTAATAATTTACACTTCAACTATTTCTAATAAAATAACCTACGAGTACTGAGAAAATAAGAAGAGAAAAATTCAAAACCACACGAAGAACAAGAGGATAAAAGGCCAATGGAGCTCAGATGTTTGAGTAAATTATTTAATTCTACTTGCAGATTATTATTTTTCAAACAGTGCCCCAAAAAGACAAATAACTCTAAACATTGGTATGAAAACATGTATCAAATTATAAGGAAGGGGAAACACACTCAATACCAAGGATAAATTTCTAAAAATATTTACTGTATTCAGAAATAATTTTTAACATTAAGTGCCTAATATGTAATTCTCTTAATGATCTTATGAATAGATGTTGTCAATATTTTTTTTATTGTTTTTGACAGAGGCAGTAACAGACAGAGACAGAGACAGAGAAGGGGGAGGGCCCAGAGCAGTTTCCATAGTTGTACACAATCAGTTTTCAATGTAGTTTCTTTCCACACAGGTGGGCGAGGTCTGCACAGGACCTCCCATATGGGAGGCACACCCCCTCAAGCCAGGAGCAGAACCAGGGGTGAGAACTGAACTGGGCGCCTCCCGCATGGGAAGCACACCCCAGTTCAGCATATGGGTTCACATGGGCCGGGGTCGGGATTCAACCCAGTCCCTGGGGCTGCAAAGCAAGCACTTAACCCACAGAGCCACCCTGGCTTCCCCAGTGTTGTCAATATTTTAAAGGCAGAAAGTCTGAGTTTCAAAGATATGAAATGATTTCTCAAGATCACATGAGTCAGCAATGGCCATCACTTCCTGAGCAGCTATCACATGACTTGCACTGTGTTTGGAGGTTTAGAGTCTATCTCAATTTTTCCCTGGAACTTTACAATGAAAGTATTATGGTCCCTGGATTGCCAATAAGAAAACAGATGCTTAGAGTAAAACAGGTGACCTGTCTAAGGTCAGACAACTAAACATTTGAACTAAGATTTGTCCCTCAAAGGTACAAACCAGAGGTGTCCAACCTCTTGGCTTCCCTGGGCCACACTGGAAGAAGAATTGTCTTGGGCCACAAATAAAATACACTGACACTAACAAGAGATGATGAGCTAAAATTTAAAAACAAAATCACAAAAAATAAATCCCATAATGTTTTTGAAAATTTATGAATTTGTGTTGGGCCACTTTCAAAGCAGTACTGGGACACATGCTGCCTTTGGGCCATGATTGCACAAACTTTGATTGTACTCTTTCTGACATATTTTACTTCTTTTTTAAACCCCAATCAAAATGGTCATTTTCATCCTCTCTATCTTCCCACTTGACAATAGGTCAAAATTGCACACGCAATTAAACATTTCTTCAGTTTGCTAATTGTGTGCCCAATTGCATGTTATGGCTGCGAGCACCTACAATTAGCAAGCACTGATTGGATGCATAAGCAATTTCCAAAAAGATAAATTTTATTATGTATAAAAGGAGGCCAGCTTTTGGGATGTTGGCCTTTATTGGTATACGTTTTGAAGGTTTTTATATAGGAAAAATGTCAATTCAAATACAATGTGAAGCTGCATTTTCTAAATGCATTTTAAATGCTTGCAACTGTGACAGGCCTCTATGTAAACACTTATCTTATGAAAGCAAAAACTCTGGCAGGAAAGTATTTCTCCAAGACAACAGGAAGTATAGAAGACTAGATAAGTCTGCTGAGATGACAGTAACTAGAGGAGAAAGCCATAAATGTACCCATTATCTCTAGGAACCTGAAAAACACATTCTTATTTTCTGGTTACTCTGTCATTTCTTACTAGTTTTAGGCATTTTAAAGTCAGCTAGTCTAGATTCTAGGAGTATCCCCATGCATCCTTAAATGTCTCAACAAATTCATAATGGGTTTTCACATCTTAAATTTCTAGGTTCCTAGTTTGAATCCAACCTAAATTATCACCATTTAAAGACCATTCCTGGGGAAGCTGGGATGGCTCAGTGGGTTAAGCGCTCACTTTGCAGCCCTGGGGACCGAGAATTGAACCCTGTCCCCAGCCGTGTGGACCCATATAATGGACTGGGGAGTGCCCCCAGTTCAGTTCTCACCAGGGTGAAGACCCTGGCCCAGTTCCTGCCCTGTGCAGCCCCTCGCCCACCTGTGGAATGAAACTATGTGGAAAAACCAATGATGTGCAACTATGGAGACTGTTCTGGGCCCTCCTCCTTCTCTCTGTCTCTGTCTCTGTATCTCTCTCTCTCTCTCAGTCAAAAAAAATAAATCTTAAAAATAAAAAAAAGAATGTTTAAAGACCATTCCATTGTTCAAAGTACTCACTGAAAATAAATTTGC